>RJWM01020948.1:0-28366 GCA_004363535.1 Dasyprocta punctata
TAAATTTTCAATTTTTAAAAACTGATTTTTAAAGAAAACAAAGTACAACAAAATGAAAAAGACAGAAAACAAATTCATATAACCTGGCCCCAAACTTTCTACTAGCCACATCTAACCTAAAACACATTGCCAGTTTTCCAAATTACCATTTTGAGCAGTCTACAATCTCCATATATTTTCTCAATCAGCAATTCAAATGTATGAGCACTGCTACTGTTTAACCATTTCACTACTGTAACATTTTTTTAAAATAACCACTTCTGCTCTATGTAAGTTCTAGTCAATGAATTCAGTTATATACCTCAATTCAATTTCTTTAAAACTTACAAAGAAAAACAGGAATGACCACTAATGATCTACCTGATTGACTCGCTCTGGAGAGATCCTGCAAGCACTCTCAGATGTTGAACACTGGGCAGAAGTGGAAAATGAGGTCATTTTGGCAGTGAAGACACTTCAATCTGTTGATAAAACTAAAAGAAATAAAGAAAAAAAATATATATATATATAATCTCTTCTAAGTAGACAACTGTCTTTAACATTTACAAACAACGCGGCCAGCAAGGAGAAAAACGAAGAAAACAAAAACAAAAACCCTGTAACACACGCATCGCAGCACTCTACACTCATGCTGAAGTTCTCCCTAACTTTCATCACCTTCTAGTTCAGAAAAAATTGCAAAATCCTAGAGTGCTTAAGAACCATCTTCTCCTCCTTCACGTGAAGTCTGAAACAGCAACAGGTTTGGGCATGCTCGACCCTCACCCTGATGTTAATGAGTAAATTGTTGCAGCTGAAAGTCACATTTACATCTTACTACTTCCCAGGGGCTACTAATCAGATGATATCAGTTATCTCCTTTGGGAGGCGCTCAAGAGTACCTCACTGGAGAATTCTCAAGATAAGTACAGCCTCCCTGAGCACTTAAGGAAAACCTCCGCAGGGCAAGGCATTGGAACTTGTCTCCATGGTACCACAGAAAAGTGAAAGTTAGCTTTTTCAATACCAGTTCATATGGCTTCTCAAAGCAACAAACCTAAAAAACAAGTTAACCAGAAGCCTACAAAATAGGATTAATCCAAGACAGACATATCATTAGGGAAAAGACACAGCATGAACTGAAATAAAGCTTAAATGTTTTCACTTTCTTCTTTTTCTCCTAAAACACATAAATGGAAAGAAAATAAAATTTTCAAGTAAACTTGAGTTTGCCTTTAAGCCTTTTTCTAAGAAATAGGTGACATTCAACTACCAGTCATGAAAATGTGATTTAAGCCACATCAGGGAAAGGGTGACAGGAGCCTAGAAAAATTCACACACACACACACACACACACACACACACACACACACACAACTGAAGCTAACAAGATCCCTTACTCTTCTGAGACTTAGCCAAAACAAAGTATACAAATTTCTCCCTGCTCCATCAGTTTCCCTTGCTACAAAAAAAGAAGTCAAAAGGATGTAAGTAGGATTTACAGCTTTAGAGTGGTTTTTGTTTGTTTTGAGACAGGGTCTCACCATGCAGTTAAAGCTGACCTTGAACTCATTTTGTGCACCAGGCTCCCCTCAAAATGAGAGATCCTCCTGTCTTGGCCTCCAGAGTGCTAGGGTTACAGAGATGCACCAATATGCCCTGTTAAAGCTGACTTTTAAATGGCATTTCAAACCTTACAAAAATTAAACCAATCTTGTTCCTAAACATACCAGTCCTGTAGTCTCCCAGTCTCAGTAAACAGCAATTCCCTCCTTCTAGTTGCTCAAGTCAGTAACGCTGAAGTCATCATTAACACCTCTTACATTCCACACCCTGTCCATAAATAAATTCTTAAATTTTATCTTCCAGAAGACATCCAAAAGCTAACCACTTTTCACTACTCCCACTATTACTATTCTAATCCAATATATCTTTTGTTTCCTCTCTCTTGTGGTACTGGAAAT
Source organism: Dasyprocta punctata (assembly GCA_004363535.1). Lineage (NCBI taxonomy): Eukaryota > Metazoa > Chordata > Mammalia > Rodentia > Dasyproctidae > Dasyprocta > Dasyprocta punctata. The sequence continues at coordinate 1,944 of RJWM01020948.1, forward strand.
TGAACTCAGGTCCTGGCACATGCTAGCCAATCACTGTTACTGGCTGGCTGGCTGGCTGGCTGCCTGGCTGGCAACCTGCCTGCCTGCCTTCCTCCCCCAGGGTGGCATCAAACTCAGTGATCCTCTTGCCTCAGCCTCCTGAGTGCTGGGATTACAGGTGTGCAACACTACAGGCCTGGGTGTACTTTAATTCTACCTGGAGACAGCATCTGATCCCACAGGTTCTAGCTGTCCCTCAAGACTATTCCCACTTCCAACACCAATGGCTGTGCTTTTGACCAACTGGCTATAAAATTACGGACCCACTCAGGTTTGATGAATTCACTAAAAACTCAAGAGAACCTAGGGAAACATATTTATAGTTCATTAAGGATAATAATGTACACCAGATGAAAAGTTTTGTGGGTGTGAAGCTTTGACACTCTTGTGGGCAAATGATGCTCAGGAGCACAGCTCCAGGACATTCATTCAGCAAGCCTGACTGGCATTAGATCAACTTATCAGGTCCCAAGCCGGGCGTGGTAGAGCACACCTTTAATCCCAGCACTCGGGAGGCTGAGGTAGGAGGAGCGTTGTGAGTTCGAAGCTGCTTGGGCTACAACTCAAGTGCAAGGCCGGCCTGAGCTACACAGTGCGACCCTGCCTCAAAAAACTAGGGCTGGGAGTTTGGCTCAGTGGCTTAAGCACCTGTCTGGCAGGTACAAGGTGGAGTTTGATCCCCGGTGCCGGGGTGGGGGTGGGGGGAACTTACCAGGTCCCATCCCTCCCCGACACCCCCCCAGTTTGGAGGTTGGGGCTGCAAAGACCACCACCAATCCTGCCACGATTTTCCTGGTGAGTAGCCCCCAGCCTGCAGCTACCTATGGGCTGCCGGTCAGTAGTCATTAGCATACAAAAGATAGCACTTTGGAGAATCCAAGGATTCAATAACCTTTCTCTCTTTTTTTTTTTTTTTTTTTGTAATTTTGAGATTGAGTTTCAGAGAAGCTAAATTGCTTAGGCCGGACTCAAACTTGGACTCCTCCGGTCTTAGCCTCCCAGAGTGCTAGGATTATAGGCACATACTCAGCTGTGACCATCTACTTTTAAAAATGTAAGTCCCAAGTCTCAGTATTCCCTATCACCTTCCTTGCTTTTTCTTTATCATCCTTACCAACCAATACACTATACATTTTTAATTACTTATTACGTTAAGAGAAAAAAAAGCTCAAAGTGGGTAGAGATTTTTATCCCCCTGCTCATCGATATATGCCAGTGTTAGTGTTACAGATCACTTACATTTCATACTCAAGTTTGTTTGCTTGCTATTGACCAAACCAAAGAAGTATTTATCTTGGAACAAATGAAAAAGGATTTAAAGCTAGCTCTGAGGAGATAGAGAAACTTATTTGCCTCAAATCGCCATCTCACACATACAGGTGTGCTAGGGTCTGTATAGCACAGAACAGTCCAGAAAGAACACAGCGAAACCTTAGACTTGTCCAGGCTTGCTCCATTCCTTTCCTGAGGGGACCCCTGCCTCCCTTGCCTAAGGGAGTGAAACTGACTTGATCTCGGGTGCCAGCACCTTTAGATTCTGTCCACTTGTCTCTGGAAGACAGGTCAGGATGGCAGTTTATGCTCTAGGCCTGACAATGTTTGGAGAAGTAAACTGTCTCTAAAGAAAAAAAACAATCTATTAAAGTTCCCTTTCGCAGGGCCAGTTACATTAACATGCATGAGGCCCTGGGTTCAATTCACAGCACCACAGAAATATACATCTATTTGCGTGTACATGTTATTCACATATAATATATATATTCCCAGCACCTAAAGCTGGCAACTTTAGGGCAACATGGCACAGCAACATGGTGGATGGTAACATTAATAGTAATAAGAGGGCAAGGAGAAGTAAAAAGGATCAAGACGCAACATGTACGTACCAATTCCCCAGGCTGAACGCACTGTATTTGTTATGTATCACAAGCATATACTAATACAAAGGGGAGAGAAAACAGTGAAATATTCATAACGGTGTAGATGGTTTTCAAAAATGAACCCTAATGAACCATGTCATCTCAGTGGCCTGCAACTTAAAACAGTGGAACACACTCAGTGACAGACATTGCACCAATTCCAGCCAGCAGCTTCATTTTTTGGTGCTTTCGTTTACTACTATTTGTAACTTTTTTTTCTCTTTTGGTACTGGGAATCAAACTCAGGACCCTGCACTTGCCAGACAGGCAATTGTGCCGCTGGGTTATATTCCCCAGCCCGATTTTTAACTTTTTTTTTTTTTTGCGGCACCGGGGATTGAACTCACAACCTCACGCCTGCCAGACGCTTAAGCCACTGAGCCAAACTCCCAGCCCTAGTTTTTTGAGGCAGGGTCGCACTACGTAGCTCAGGCCGGCCTTTCGCTGGCATTGTAGCCCAAGCCAGCCTTGAACTCACAACATTCCACCTACCTCAGCCTCCCGAGTGCTGGGATTAAAGGTGTGCACCACCATGCCCAGCTCCAATTTTTAACTTTTATATATATTGTTTTGAAATAGGGTCTCACTATGTAGTTCAGGGTGGCCTTGAGCTAACTTACGTAACTCAGGCTGGCCTCAAACTCTAGGTAATCCTCCTGCCTCAGCCTCCTGAATAGTAATATTACAGGCATGTGGCAACACAGTTTTGATGCTTTCAAAGGTCCCTGAAATCTGGCTACCTTCTTGGAGACCACATAAAAAAGGCTACATGGAGAAGGAAAGGCCCCATCTTTCAGCTGAACCCAAGACTTGCAGCAAGGCCCTCCAAAGAACCACTCATCTTCCACTCTGATCTGATGCCACCTGACTGCAGATACTTGATGGACCAACCACTCAGGACTGTCCAACTCAGTCTGACAGCAAGAGAATCCTAAGAAATAAAATGGTTGTTTCAACTCACTAAATTTTGGGGATGCTGCCAGGTGTGGTAGTCCAAGCACTCAGAAGGCTGAGGATGGCCAAAAGTTTAAAGCCAGTCTGGGCTACATAGCAAACTACATAGCAAGACCCTTTCTCAAAAAAACAAAACACCAAAAAGAAAAACAACACTTGGGAGGCTGAGGTAGGCGGTGCGTTGTGAGTTCGAGGCCAGCTTGGGCTACAACATGAGCAAGGCTGGCCTGAACTACATAGTGCCACCCTGTCTCAAAAAAAAAAAAAAAAAAGAAAGAAAGAAAAAAAGAAAACAAATACATTTGGGGGTGACTTATTATATAGCATTGAATAATCAAAACAAATGGCAAAGACTTGAGTTTACTCTGTACAGGTACCTATTTATCTATATAAATCCATTTTATATCTAAAAAACCCTAAGATGTGTATTTATTTTAAAGATGAGGCAAGAGAAGCATAGATATCACTATATTTGCCCCCCTCACAAAAATCAGTTAATTGTTCGAGTCAGATTTCACACTAAACGCCCCCTTAGCAATATTCTTCTATTACATGTAAAAAAAAACAGAAGCAGCACATGCCTGTAATCCCAGCAAGTGGAAGCTGAGGCCAGCCCCGACTACACAGTGAGCTCAAGGACACCCCGAACTACATACATAGTGAGACCCTGCCTCAAAAAAATTAAAAATTAAAAAAGATAAAACTCTTACCCCTGATTCTGTACATAATCTCACTGTCCATACATTTGGTTGTAGGGTGGGGGGTGATACTGGGGATTGAACCCAGGGCCTTCACACTGAGCTGCATCTTCAGCCCTTTTTTATTTTGAGACAGGGTCTAAGTTGCCACATTGCCCGGGCTAGGCACAAACCTAAGATCCTCCTGCCTCAGTGTCCCAAACAGTACTGAGATTACAGATCTGTGCCACCACCACACTAAACTTACAACAGCACATTTTTACTCAATTATCTCTAATAATTTAATAAGTACCCACAAAGCAGGATCTGAATATAACCTACATTTAATGGTACTATCCCTATCCCATTTCCCTACCTCTCTATAACAATTATCTTACATTTTTGTTGTATTTCCTTGGTTTCCTTCTTACACACTTTACTAAATCAAAATGGATTCCTGAAAGGTATGTACTTTTAGTTGCTCTTAAAAAAAAAAAGGCAGTAATGCTATATATAACTTGGGGTTACTATTTCACTAAAATAATTGTCACTTTATTTCATTTAAATTTTCATTTCATCATGGTAAACTGTATATAACAAAATTAACCATTCTGATAACTTTTTTAAAGGTACAATTCAGTGTCATTAAGTATATTCACAACGCTATATAACCATCACTCTTATCCATATCCAGAACTCTTTCATTAGCCCCAAATGAAATTCTTTATCCATTACAGTAATTCCTTTGTCCCTTCTCCAGCACCTAGGTAGTACCACTAGCCTATCTCTAGGAATTTGCCTGCCCTCAATACCTCATATATACACCCTTACTGTTTCTGGCTTCACTTGCTTTCAAGGTTTTGTTCATTGTTTATTCATTCTGACTTCTGTACTGTATTCCAGTACAGAAACATGAAAAACATGTTTCTAGGCTTTTACTATTATGAATAATGCTATTAATATTGTAAGTAATCACTTACTTTCCAAGATCTTACATTCACCTATATACCATTCCATTTAGATCAAAATGAGTAGGATCTACTAAGATCCTTAAACTTTTATGCTATTTAAATACTTAAGTATAGTTTGGAGTTGAGTTTTTTCCCCCCTATTTCCTATTTTGCTTTCACAAGAATAGCCACAAGGACAATTTATTGAATATGCTTTCTTTACTGACTAGCAGTCACCTCTGACATGTATGAGATTTTCCACACATACACCAGGGTTTCACTTCTCTATTTTATTCTATGTTAATGCAATTGTGGTCACTACATCCTCTAAGAAGTCTGGCTATCTGGTAGGACAAGTTGTTCTTTTCCTGTTCCTTTTGAGAAAGGACTTACTAACCTTAGCCCCTCAACTCTTCCATACAAATTTTACTACTATGTTTCATAAATATCCCTGTTGAGATTTTAAATGAAATTACAATGTACTGCTAATTCAAATACATGCTCCTTTATTAAGGACATTTATTATCGCCTAATAAATTTTTTAATTTTCCCTTTAAAGGCTTAGCATATGTATATTGTTTCTAAAAGTTCACGTTCTGGTTTGGTAGATGCAGAGGACAACAAATGAATTTCATTGATCTTGTATCTAGTGATCTCAGTAAACGCCAGTAATTATTTCTAAGTTGTCTGTAGATCTTTCTAGATTCTCTATATTAAATGACCTTACCATCTATGAATAGCAAACGTTTACTCCTTTTCTAGTTCCTTCAAGACTGGGTCTGTATTGCTCAGGCTGGCCTTGAACTTGCCCTGGGCTGGCCTTCAGAATGTGCAGTCCTTTTGCTTCTTCACCTCCCAAGAGCAGCTGGAACACCAGGTGCTCCGTTCCTTCCTCTGCAATTTTCATGTCTCTATAATCTTTTGTCTTACTCATACTGCTTCAGACCATCAACACTGGACTGAATGCACATATCAAGCATCTTTTTTTTTTTGTACCAGGGATCGAACTCACAACCTTGCACTTATGCCACTGAGCTAAACCCCCAGCCCCAAGCATTTTTGTCTCTGATTGTAAATATAATGATCACTCTCCTTCCCTCCCTTCCTCTTCTGCTAGGGACTAAACCCCAGGCACACAAGTACTAAGCACAGCACTCTAACACTGTTTCCTCTATTTTTTAATAGTTATTCTTTATTAGTTTTGAGTGGTTCTTTCTCTTCTCTGTTAAGAATATATTATGAAAAGTAAATTACAAAATGCTTCTGCTGCATACTTCAAGAAGCTAGAGAATGGGAACACAGCTCAGCAGCATACTTGCCAAGCATGTGGGAGGCCCTGGGTTCCATCCCCAGCACAGAAAAAAGAAAAAAAAATTTTTGAGATAGGGTCTCGCTATTGTAATTCGGGCTGACCTTGAACTTACTACATAGCCCAGGCTGGCCTCAAACTCACGGCAATCCTCCTGCCTCAGCCTCCTGAGCACTGAGGCTACAGGTGTGTGCCAGCATGCCTGGCTCCCTAGCACAACAAATTTGAAAAAAAGAAAAAACCTAGGAGCTTTGAATATTTTGCCACAAATCATAAATGTTTGAGTAATCTGATTTTTAAATACACTGTGTACATGCTTCAAACTATCACATGATACTCTATAAATGTAACTCTTTAATATGTATCAGTTTAAAAATCAAATACAATTTTAAGAAAATTTTAAATCATAAAATGCCTTTAGTGCACCTATTAGCTTCCTCTTTTTTTGAGAGAGAGGGTTTCCCTATGCTGACCAAGCTGGTCACAAGCTCCTGAGTTCAAGTGCTCCTCCCACTCAGCCTGAGCATTGGTAGTATAGGTTTGCAACATTGCTCCTGGCTTGAGGTATTGTCTTTTTGTCTATTTATGTGAAATCTAAATTGCATTTATGGATTTCCTAATATTAAATCCCTGTACATCAGAGAGAAGCCCAACTTGATTTTTAAGTGTTATCTCTTTTCTTGTCCTGGCATTACTGGCAATTGAACCCAGAGAGTGCTGAGCTACACTCCCGACCTTTTTCATTTTTGAGACAGGGTTTCACTAAGTTTCCTTAGCCGCCCTCAACTGCCACTCATCTGCTACCTGCCCCCCAAACAGCTGGAACTACACAGGTGTGCCTGCACTCAGCTCTGTATTATCCTTGTTTTATACTGTTGCCTTGGATTTGCTAATATTTTGTTTTGTAAAATCTGTATTAATAACAAGTATCTCTAAGTTGCCACTGTCACTTTGTGTATAGTTTATATGTCAGTGTTGAGGGGGCTCACAATGAAATAAGTAACTCTTATTTTTCTATCTCTTTAAAAATCCTACAAAACAGGGATTTCTGGTCTTTAAAAGATTGAAAGACCTTCACTTGTAAAATTTATAACTCAAGCCAGGCTTGGTGATGCATGCCTATAATCCTAGCTGTCTGGAAAGTCTGGGGCAGGAGGATTGCAGATTCGAGCCCAGCTAGAGCAATTTAGTAAAACCATCTGAAAATGGTTCTTAGTCAATATGGTTCTACCAATTTTGCTTCATCCATTTTAAAGACTTTTAATCATAGGCATAATGGTTTAAATTGTGTTTTCTTGCCGAACTGCCATCATGTAGTGACTTTCATAATGTAGGGATTTTCCAATCCAATTAAGACATTCTATCTCGAAGTTTATTTTCTCTTCTATCAGTATGATCATGCAAACTTTCTTTTGGTTAGTATTTCCATATCTGTCTTTTCCTGATCTGTTACTGACAGTCTTTGCATGTCCTTAGAAACTTTTAGTATGCCTCTGTAAAACACATGCATCTGGACCTTGAATATTTAAAAGACTGATATGTCAATTTTTACTTTCACTGGGGAGTTCAGTCCTTTTAATGTGATTAGTATATATGGGGTTTGTTTCTTACATTCTAATTTGTTCTACTTTTTATGCTTCTTTTTAATATGTACTTACCTTCATTGAAAATTCTATTAAGAACTTTAGCAGAAAATCATCTGAAGTTTAAAATCTGGGACACAGATTCATTTGTTTTTCCTCTGCCTTAGCCTTGAAGGCAATAAGCAATTCAAAGAATCTAATCACCTTTATTTCATGTATCTTACAAGTTTCTGGGCTGGACTCTCCCAGAACTTGTCTTCAACACAACTCTTTGAGTAGCAGTTTCTAAAACCTCACACACTTGAGAAAGTATGTTTGTCATTCCCTATTTAAATGTAAGTGTTTGGCTATAAAATTCTAGACTGCCCTTCAGTACTCTAAAACATTTGTTTTCTTGGGTGATGCTGCTAAAAACTGATGTCAATTCAACTTTGCTCTGTTATATATGATCTGTTCTGTACCTCCATGAATTTTCTTTTGCTCTGTCTTGCCTACCATGTGAATATTCTTGATTTATATCATCTTTAGCATTCTAAATCTGTTCTAAAGAGAACTATTCTACTATCCCTTCGAGAACTTCCTCCTTTACATGTTTATTTTCCTAAGACCCCTATGAAATCAGATGTGAGTTCCTCTACATCTACTACCCTTATCTCTTATGGTTTCTTTTGTACTGTATTTTTTTCCCTTATTCTGGAAGATTTTTATTTCTCCGTTATATCCATTCTGTAGATAACCCATCTTTGATTTTTTTCCCAACTATTGTACTTTTTATGCCTAATATTTCTCTCAATCCTTGCTTATCTTTTTTCAAGTTCTTAATATCTACCCTCATTTCTTTTTTTCTTTTTTTTTTTTCGGCACCAGGGATTGAACTCAGCCTCATGCCTGCTAGACAGGTGCTTGAGCCACTGAGCCAAACTCCCAGCCCTTACCCTCATTTCTTTTGAGATGATTATTGGTCTAACTTTAATCTCCTGATCCATCTGTTCTAATATTTCTGTTCCAAAGAAGCCTACATATTTTCTCTTAAAATATTCTGCTCTCCAACTGTCTTTATTATTTCCTGGCGGAGATCAGCAACACTGACAAAGTACATGGGGGAAATTCAATGCACATCAACCTCAGTGAACTGGAGGAAGGAAATGAGCACTAAAGTAGGAGCCCCAGACCACAATCACTCCTCATCCATATAATCACCAGATTAGGACTTCACTGCTTATACCTTTGGGAAAAGAAAAGAAGATGAGGAAGAGTAAGGAGAAGAACAGGGAGCAGGGAGGAGGAAGAGGAAGAGGAGGAGGAGGAAGGAAGGGAAAAGGAGGAGGTAGGGGAGGGGGAGGAGGGAGTAGAGGAGGAAGGAGGCAGAAGGGGAAGGGAATAGAAGGGGGAGGAAGAAGGGGAAGAAGAAGAGAAAGAATTACTTGACTGACTTCAATTTTTTCTTAGCTCCTCTCCAAACAGGTTTCTGTAAAGCCTCATTTACACTTAAGAGGAGCTAGACTAAAACTGTACACAGGAGGTGCAGGAAGAGGTAATTACAAGGTCAGGAGACAGAGAAAAACAGGAGCAGCAGTCTAACAGTTCCCATCCCCTGGGGTTTTATTCTCTCACAGCCGGACCTACTTGTTTCTGACCAGTCCTCTCGACCCACCAGTTCAAACCAGCCTGCATCACACATGTGCTTTCAGCATCTTGGTAGGAACAGGAGTTGGCCTCTTGGCAGCTCTAAAGAATTTAAGCCACAGTAAGGGTTTCTTTCATTAACAACTGGTGGTAAAAGTTATGTCATGAGGGGAGGGGATTTAAAGTCCATGAGCAGAAGAAATTAATTTTGATTGCTAGGTAGAGGATGAATGAGAGGGAAGAGACAGGAGTGGAAGGATTTTATTTTATTTTTTTTGTGGCACCGGGGATCGAACTCACAGCCTCACACCTGCCACGCAGGCGCTTAAGCTGCTGAGCCAAACTCCCAGCCCTTGAAGTGGAAGGATTTTAAATGGGAGCCAGAGGTCATACTAGTTTAGCAGCTTGGTAGGGACAGGAAAGAATGAGCAAAGATACTGATTAAGAACATATGTTAAAATGAAGCCAGCTGCCAAGCTTTGAATTCAAAGCAAGATTTTCTCTCTTTTCCACTTGGTATAAAAACCTCCATGAGTATTCATTTCTAAGCTTAACTAGCTAAATGACTTAAATTAGCTCATCTTAATGTGTACGTTATTTTCTTTTACCTGACACTATCCTAGGCTGCCCTAACTGCCTACATATAAACTACTAAACAATTAAGAGTATTCCTTTTGAATGTAACAGGAATAGACTAAAACAAAGCTTTAAATAAGTCAAATAGCCAGGCTGGTGGTGCACACCTGTAATCCCAACACTCGGGAGGCTGAGGCAGGAGGATCATTGCGATTTCGAGACCAGCCTGGGCTACAAAGTGAGCTCAAGGCCAGCCTGAATTACATAGTGAGACTCTGCCTCAAAAAGACAAAAAAAAAAATAAAAATAAATTTTAAAAAATAATAATAATGACAAGTCAAATAACTGTCCAAGCTAAAAGCACATCCTCTTCCACTATGCTGCTAGTTAATACTTACATTTAGTTGTTCAGCTGAGAAAGTTAGGAGTCATTCTGGTTTCTCCTTTTCATCCATCACCAAACCTTGTGGGTTTTAACTCCTAAAACACTCAAAACCATCTCTTCTCTCCATTTGCATGTTCAATTCCCCAAATCAAAAACCATTATTTCAAGCTGGTCATGGTGGCACACACCTGTAATGCCAACACTCAAGAGGCTGAGACTGGCAGGTCACCACCAAGTTCAAGGCCAGCCTGCACTACGTAGTAAATTTGAGGCCAGCCTACACTACAAAACAAGACCCTGTCTCAAAAAAACAAAACAAAACAAGTCTTTTTTATCTAAAGATAAAATTACTGATTAATTTAAAGGAAAAATGACATCATTAGAGATAGAAGCAAGCCAGGTACAGTCGTGCACACCTGTGATCCCAGCTATGCAGGAATCTAAGGCAAAAAGGATCACAAATTAGAGGTCAACTTGAATACCAGACCCTGTCTAAAATTTCTTTAAATATCTGAAAAAGGCAGGGCATGGTGGTGCACTCCTGTAATTCCTGCACTCAGGAGGCTGAGGCAGGAGGATCGTTGCAAGTTTGAGACCAGCCTTGGCTATAAAGTGAGCCCAAGGCCAGCCTGAAAATGCATAGTGAGACCCTGTCTCAAGATGACAAAAAAAAAAAAAAAAAAAAGTGAAAGGTTGAGGTTGTAAGTGCCCCAGCAGAACATCTGCCTACTCTGTGTGACGCCTGGATTCAATCCCTAGTACCGCATTTAAAAAAAAAAAAAAAAAAAAAGGAAAAAATATTGCTTTGAATAGGTTTAATTACCTATGCCATACAGTAAGCCTAAAATTACATAAAAATTCTATTTGTATTATTTTGTTTTATTTTGTTTTGGTGCCAGGGATCAAACTCACATCCTCACGTTTGCCAGGCAGGCGTTTGTGCTGCTGAGCTATATCCGCAGCCCTATTTGTATGCATTATACCTTGAAAATAAACTGGCAGTCTTGGAAAATATCCTGGTCACATTACATTAAAAGAACTGCTATCACTAAAAGACTCAGTTTCCTGGAAATGTGTCTGTCTTTCCTGCTCACATTAAATCCTAGAGATTAGTAGAAAAGGTTCAAAAGAACATGCCTGCTTTTGAAAGATGACATAAGTCCTTTCTGAAGTGTTCTTTGCTTGATCTCTAAAGGATCTGGCCTGGTGATATCGGCCTGTAACCCCAACACTCTGGGAGGCTGAAGCAAGAGGTTAGAAAATTCCAGCCCAAAAAAGCCGGGTGTGGTGGCACACACCTTTAATCCCAGCACTTAAGTCCCTGCCTAGCAGGCGCGAGGTTGTGAGTTTGAGCCCCCGTGTCGCAGAAAAGAAAAGAAAAAGAAAATTCCAAGCCAGCCTAGGCAATCTAGCGAGACCCATCTTACATATAAAACTGAGCTGGGCATACAGACACACAAGTCATCTCAGAACTCAGGAGCCTAAGGCAGGAGGATGGTTGTAGGTTCAAAGACAGCCTGGGCTACAACAGTAGACTTGAGGCCAGCCTGAACTACATAGGGAGGTCTTGTCTCAAAAAACCAAAATCAATGAATGAGTAGGCTGACCTACAAAGGCTCTGAGTTTAATCCCCAGTACTGCCTCCCAAAAAAGATTCTCTCTCAAGGATATAATGTTTCACAAAAGCCAATCTCAACACTTCATGTCACAATGCAACAGAACTAGGAATACCCAAAGCAGGCAAAAATCCCCTAATTTTCTAGGGCATTTGAAAAGCAAAAGTGCAAACTGCATGGGTGTGGACAGTTGACTCAGTAAAGTGGGAGCTCAATACACATCACCTCATAATAGGCATATATATATAAGACCAAAGTGTACAAGTCTCACTATATTGTCAGGCTGGCCTTGAACTTCTGGACTCATGGAATCCTCCCTTAGCCTCCCAGAGTAGCTAGAACTACAGACTTTCACTGTGCACCCTTCATTTCTTTGGCAAATTTTGAACTGGGTTATTCTGAGAAACTGTAGACATCAGAGTAGCTCTAAAAAGCTACCCTTGTGTAAAAGAAATTCACATCTAGAAAGGAAATCTGATTGCATACACCTGTAATCCCAGCACTCTGAGAGGCTGAGGCAGGAAGATCACAAGTTTCTGCCCAACCTGGGCAATTTAGCAAGACCCTGTCAAAAACTGAGAAAGGCTGGGGATATAGTTCAGTGTGAAGGTCACAGATTCAATCCCAAACACAGGAAAGAAGGAAGGAAAGAAACAGACAGACAGACAGACAGACAGACAGAAAGACTTCTATCAGAAAAGTATTTTTTCTTACGTGACACTTCATTTGCATAAGACTTGTCTACCAAAAAATTCCTCCCTACCACATCCACCGTGAATTCATATTCTCACCTAGAAGCTCCAAGCCTAATGCATTTCCTGTTACCCAGAATATACATGACTCAAACATCTGAATCTTCTTTGGGTCTCATATTGTGTAGGATTTCTGTGCACATACAGATAATTAATAAGGTTTCTCTCTCTGTTTTCTATCAACTCATAGCCTAACCAAAGAGCCTTAAGAAAGGGAGGGAAGGCCTTTCTCACTTCAATTCTAGAATATCATGCCTCACTAGGTGTGTATATAAACCTTCTTGATTTATCTCCAACTTCCTTTCAATTCCATAATTGCGTTCTTCAAGTCTTCCAAGTCTTCACCACCCAATACTCACCATGCTAAATGAATGCAGTTATGTGAATCTGTCTTGCCCCTTCACCACCCAGTGTTTTTAGCACCAACTTTTTAAACTTCAAATGGTACTGCAGCTGGCCTAAACATGCTTCTAAAAGTAATGGAACAGAATAGACCAGAAAATAAAGTGCATAATAAAGTTGTGTATGTGGAACCTGTTCATTATCCAGTAGTGACAAGCACTTAAGAGTTAAGTACTCTTTAAAGCACATTACGTAAAAGAATTCATTTCATCCTTACAGAGATCCTGTGAAGTAGTATGATCCTCATTTTCAGAAGAGGAAATTGAAGCAGAGATACATAACTTGCCCCAAATCAGAGTCCAAGCACTCTGGATGCAGAAGCAAGAACCCTTAACCACTACCTCCCCTGTAACAGATCACAGTGTAAAATCTGGGAGACAGATCTTTTGCAAATGGGAAGGAAACTAAAGATGGAGGAGGAGCGAGGGAGGAAAGGGCAAGAGAACATAAAAAGAATAAGATATGTTATGTACATGTATCAACACCCCATGATGAATGTAATCATTATGTACTGCAAACATGTACCAATTAAAAACTTTAAAAAAAATTTTTTTAATGCAAAATGTATTTTTCATTGGGGGTCATGGTTAAAATTTGAAAGGTACTGCTTTAGCACCTGTCCCTTCTCCTTTTTCCATGCCTCAAAAAATCTTAACTTCTTTTATCCAGGTAAAAAGTCACTTCCTTAGTAAGGCCTGACTCTCTAAGGGAAGCTGTAATACCAGAACCTCATTAAAAACATTTATCTGAGCCGGGCGTGGTGGTGCACGCCTTTAATCCCAGCACTCAGGAGGCTGAGGTAGGTGGAACTTTGTGAGTTCAAGGCCAGCTTGGGCTACAACGCGAGCACAAGGCCGGCCTGAGCTACACAGTGCGACCCTGCCTCAAAAAACCAGGGCCGGGTGTTTGGCTCAGTGGCTTACGTGCCTGCCTGACAGGTACGAGGTTGTCAGTTCAATCCCCAAAAAAAAAAAAAAAAAAAAAAAAAAAAAACCACATTTATCTGGAGGTGGGGGTGTAGTTCAGTCGTCAGTGATAGAGACCGTGCTTAGCACACATGAGGTTCAATCCCCAGCAAAAAAAAAAAAAAACATACTTATGTTTTTTTGTGAGTCCTTCCTGGACTGAAATCTGAGCCAGCAGGAATAGGTTTATTCTCATAGTGATGATGAATGAGTGTTTTACCCTACACTCAGTCCAACAGCCTCCTACAGTCCACCTTCTTTTTTTTTTTTTTTTTTTTTTTTTTTTTTTTTTTTTTTTGCGCTGCATCAGGGACTGAACTCACAAACCTCGCGCCTGCCAGACAGGCGCTTAAGCCACCGAGTCAAACTCCCAGCCCTGGTTTTTGAGGCAGGATCGCACTACGTAGCTCAGGCAGGCATTGCGCTCGCCGGCGTTGAGCTTGGCGTTGCGCTCGTGTTGTAGCCCAAGCCGGCCTCGAACTCACAATGCTCCTCCTACCTCAGCCTCCTGAGTGCTGGGATTAAAGGCGTGCGCCACCATGCCCAGCTACACTCCCGGCTACACTCCATCTTCAAATTTCTTCTTTTGAAGACAACTATAGTTTTGAGACTAAAATACAAACTTACCAGAAGGCAACAAAAGCAATATTCTTAACAAGTCCGAACAGCTGATGGGACCTCAATTAAACTATTCATTGACTCTCTTTCAACTGAACACGAGAAAATAATACTTTTTCTTTGAAAAAGAAAGTACTAGCTGGGCATGGTGATATACATCTGTAATCCCAGCACTCTGAGAGCCTGAGGCAAAAGTCTGAGCCCAGCCTGGACAAATCAGCAACTAATCAAGATTGTGTCTCAAAACTAAAATTTTAAAAAGGGCTGGAGATGCAGCTTAGTGCAAAGACCCTGGTTTCAATTCCTAGTACAGCAAAAACAACAACAAACACAAAACACTGCTACTCAGATGTTGCAGTTCTTACCAGGTTTGCTACACAAGTAAAAAGGTGGTATGTGTAGCAAAAGTATAATCCAACACAATTTGCAAAACAAGCCAGGAAATAACCTAAAAATACACCAATGGGAAACAAGTTAAAGAAAACTACAGCACAACCCTGTAAGTTAACATTACGTAAGTTTCTGGGGAAAACTGTAACTTATGAAACGTGAGCCATCATAACGTTATTTGGAAAAACTTATGGTGCAGAACAGTACATACAAAATGATCCCTCAATAGTCAGGATATAAAACCAAGCAATTAACAGTTAGACTGAGGGAACAGGTTGGGGCTGCTGGACTGTTAATTTAATACACTTGTGTACCTTGCATTTTCTTAAACAAGAGTTGCGATTTCAACCACTATTATACAACAGCATATTGTGAAATAAATACCTTTCAACTAAAATACTTTTTCCTATCAGGAATGTATGAGAAACAGACTAAACCCTGAGATGTTGTAACAATCCCAAAAGGTTCCAATTATCTTTGACAGGTATTTGTCCCACGTGATACCATCCCACGGCTTGGAGGAGCTTCCCAACACAGAGATCTTTCCTGATAAGGCCAAAGAGAAGCAGCACTGTCTGCGGGTGTGCTTTAAAACTTGTTATCAAGCAGGGCATGGGGCTGAGGCAGGCGGACCACTCAGAGTCAAATGACAGCCTGAATTTCTAGTCAGAATCCTGTCTCCAAAAATGTAGTTTTCAAATTTTAGGGTATACAAGAACCATTGAGAGGTGTGCTAAAATACCTATTTCCTGAGACCTATCCCCCGGATAATTCTGTTTCAAGAGGGTCAGGATGTGGACGCAATACGAGCTTTTTTCAAAAGAGCACTTAAGTGAGGCAATCGGTCTATGACCCTAAAAATTACTAAACCTTAAAGACACGTCGATGTCATTCTCCCCGTCTCCCTCTCTCCCACACTCTTCCTCCAAAGTTCATCGGTATTCCTCAAATTTTGCTCCAATTCTAGGTTTGTAAACTGCAGGCCCCATTCCATTCCCTTTTTATCTTCCGTGGAGCCCAGTCTCACAACCCTTCCCCCAACAGCACTCTTTCCACCAGGCGCGAAACTCCCACGTCGCCACCCACGCCTCGAGCTGCTCCAGCCCGCTCCCGCTGCGGGGCCCCCACAACTGACTGCACCGCAGCCGGCCCCACTCTCCCCATCGCCCGTCCCCGGCTTTCCGGCACCCCGCCGACGAAACCCTAGTGCCACACCTTACGGCCGCTCCATGAGGCTCTCCCCCTCAGAGCCCAGGGGGAGGGGTAGCAGTCGCAGGTCCTAAGGGTTCAGCGGCATTTTGAAAGGGCGAGTAATGAGTGCGCAACTTCCGGCCTCTTGAACCCATTCTTTACGAGAGCTTCCGCTTAGGCGTCCGGAAACCATAGATGGGACAACAGGAGGACTGGAGAGCTAGAAAGACTGAACCCTGTACCATAGAGTAGATCCGCGTTCGGGAAGAGAGTCGCGGTTTGAATGCTTGCGAAGTAGAGAGGTCATTTGGGGAACTGACAAGGTTTTGTGATATTTATAGACGTGTAGGCCGGGAAGTGTCTTTGGAGGTAGGACACCAGGGGAGAAAGCTAAGAGCATAATCAGCCTTCAGATTTTCGGAAAAATTGCATGCTTGGCCATTCCCTCTGTTCCACAATGTAATTTATTCGCCCTACTTCCCAGAGTTCGGCTGGAGAAGGGAAACAGCAATCCTAGTGTTGTCCTAACTGGGGACGATAAGATTGGTACTTTCACGAATAACTGCAAGATACGTGGTAAATGCTTAACGAGAACGGAGAAGAACAATGAGACAGAGTTTATTTGGCTCACAACCAGGTCGTCTAATCTCTCCCAGGGTTATAGTAGTGCCTCGAGGAAACATCGCAGGCAGGCTGTCTTCAACCTCTGCCGTTGCCAGATGGCATTATCCCCACCCAGCCACCCAATACCTCGTTTCATTTATTTCAGGATGATCCTAAGACTCAGAGGATATTTTGCCTTTGCAGTTTCTGTTGGTTTTAGTTCTGTACTTTGAAGAATAGAATAAGTCAGTCTCCGTTATTTCCAGGCCATTATTTTTCTCTTTTGAAGACAAGCTTCCAGTTCCAAGCCCTAACCCTCTCTCTTGTTTCTCTTTAGGTTAAAATACCCTGATCTTTTATTTCTTCTTTTTGCATGGTCGAGTCCCCACCCAGCTTGGCCTTTATGTTCTGGACAAGCACCTGTTCCTTCTGTTTAAAATATGGCTCCCAGAGATAGAAACAGACTTATGCAAAACAAAGCAAGGCAATGACATGCGTTGATTGGCATACTGCACCCTGTTCTACTTCTAACAACCTCCCACCCAGTTCGGGGATCCAAAGTTCTTTAGAGGAACTGAAGAAATCATTTCCCTTTTCACAATTGCTCACAGTGAGCTTGAAGGCAGCAGCCACCTCACAAAGAAATGAAAGGGAAGGTTTTGTTTGTTTTTTTGTTTGTTTTTAGCTGAACCACTGTTAACTATTTCCCCTCTCCTTTTGTGCAACTTTTTTTTTTTTTGGTACCAAGAACTGAACTCAGGACCTCGTGTTAGCCAGGCAGACACCGCGCCACTAAGCCACATCCCTGCCCATGCAACTACTTTTTTAAAAAACGATTTCCAAATGAATTTATTTTGCATCTTTTAAATAGTATCTGGTTAGCTTAAAGATCCCTTCTTACTGTCTCTGGGAGTCTTGGAATTATGATCCTCTCAATGCAATACAAGATGAACAGGTTATTTGTTGATCACCTGCTATATGCTAAGCATCAACCTAAATGATTCCAAAATGAATAAAGCCTGGAATCTGGCTAGTGAGGAAGTCAGACTGTCCAGGTAAAGAATGCAGTAAGTGTAATGATTAATCAGCTACTACTAAGTCCTCACTTAGAGGCTCAAGAGACATTATCTCTTTCAGTTTTGCATTTTGCAAAATATTGATCAGCATATTAGTATGTCTCCACTTGAAGCCTTGATAAACACATTGAATAGGACTTGGTTAGGAATACAGTTTTTTCCATCATGATTCAGACTGATTTGTGATTGTTCATCTTCCAGTATTGTCCTTAAACCACCAATGTCACCTGCAGTTATTAACATCTGTCGTAGTTAGCATTTGTCCTTTCTTCAGCCTTTCCCAAGGTTTACATAAGACTTCGTCCAAATGAATTGCTATACAAAAGATAATAACTATTGTATTTCATTTTTCTACCAGTCAAGTAACCTAATGAAAAAGAAAATAAAACTGCTATAAAGACTCATAACTGTTACTTAGTGATCACCACTTCCTTCTTTAAGAATCACACTCACAAATGGTGGATCAAGTAAACAGGAAATCAAGGTTTTGGTGTAGCTATTTCTATTTCTAGAAGCCAGAACATTATAGTTCTTCCATTCTTCAAGTTCAAGTCTGTAAAATAAAATGACCGAAGCAGACAATTTTCCATGGTCTCTTCTAGTTTTATTTCTCATCTATATTTATTTTTTGAAACAGGGTTTTGCTATGTACTTCAGGCTGGCCTTGAACTCACTATGTAGCCAGGCTAGCTTCAAACTCACGGTGATCCTCCTGCCTCAGCCTCCCAAGTGCCGTGATCACAGACATGTGCCACCAGTTCCTTCTGATTTTAAAAGAATTACAACTTCGTATTATTGGTCTACAACTGTTCTGAAAAAAGATACAATAAACTAACTCATACATACAAAAAGGTATAAAGAAAAATGCAATCATTTTCCTACCACTCTAAGAAGGAATACTTTACATACACAAAATTCCTTCTAACTCTTCCATGGCACTAGAGAGCCACTGTTTTGGAGGACGGGGCTTAACTGAGTGTTGAACCCACAACCTTCACACCAAACTACATCTCCACTTTTTAATTTTTTTTTTTTGACACAGGGTCTCGCTATATAGTTCAGACTAGCATTGAGCTCACTATGTAGTCCATGCTGGTCTCAAACTCAAGGTGATCCTCCAGTCTCAGCCTCCAGAGTGCTGGGATTACAGGCATGCACCATCATGCCCAACTTCTTTTTATTTTTCTATTTTCTTTTTTCTTTTTATTTTAATAAATTGTCCAGAATGAGCTCAAACTTGCAATTTTCTTGCCTCAGGCTTCCAGAGATTATAGGTGTGTACCACCACACCTGGTAGAAACCACTATCCTTAATTTGGTATTTACCCCTGGCATGTATTTCTTTAGATATTTAGAATTTATGTATGTGTATATCCCTTATAAGTATTTTATTAAAAAAAAGTATTGTGTGCTATCACCTTGTTACAAATGGCATCAAACTGTATGGTATATATTCTACTGCAATTTACCTTCTGCTCATGATTGTAATGTTCAATTGTGCAATTAATTCATTTCCACTGTTATATGGAAATATTACTATACATTAATATATTGAATTGTATAAATGTAGAATAAGTTGTTGTATTAGTTTCCTAGGTTTGCCACAGCAAAATATTACTGGGTGGCTTAAACAAGAGAAATGCATTTTCTCACAGTTCTGAAGGCTCCAAGGATAACATCAAGGTATCTATTTTCTTCTAATACTTTTCTCCTCGCTTTTCTGGTGGGTGCCTTTTCACTGTGTCCTCAGTTGGTCACCCCTTTGTCATGTGTTGTCTGTCCTAATATTTTCTTATAAGGACACAAGTCATATTATGTTAGGGCCTGCTTATATAACTGCATTTCATCATAATCACCTCATTAAAGGCCCTGTCTGCAGACATTCTGTGGTACCAGGACTGCAACATAAATTTTAGGGAGATACAATTCAGCAACTAACATAAAAGAATGAACCACAATTTGTATTCATTTGTTTTAATAAATATTTAAGGGGGGGCTGGAGGATCAAAAGTTCAAAGCCAGCCTGGCTAATTTAGTAAGGCCTTGTCTCAAGATAAAAAATATAAAAGGATGGCAAGTGCAACAAAAGGACTGGGACTGTAACTCAGTGCCCATTTGGTTCAATCTTCAGTACCACCAAAAGTAAGAAAAGGAGGGAAGGAGGTAGACAGACCAAGTGTGTCTGGTTGATTGTTGTTACAACACTGCTATTGGCATTCTTCTGTTTGTCTTCATCCGCACTCTAGTGAATATCATTGGGTCCATACA
Organism: Dasyprocta punctata; assembly: GCA_004363535.1. Lineage (NCBI taxonomy): Eukaryota > Metazoa > Chordata > Mammalia > Rodentia > Dasyproctidae > Dasyprocta > Dasyprocta punctata. The sequence goes on from RJWM01020948.1 coordinate 21,839, forward strand.
CATTGTCCATTCTATAGATCATGCCAAAGTGCTTTCCAAAGTCATTGAGGAATATACACTCCTGCCAGGCATGGTGGCGCACGCCTTTAATCTCAGCACTCGGGAGGCTGAGGTAGGAGGAGCGTTGTGAGTTCGAGGCCCACTTGGGCTACAATGCGAGCTCAAGCCTGAGCTACATAGTGCGACCCTGCCTCAAAAACTAGGGCTGGGAATTTGGCTCAGTGGCGTAAGCACCTGTCTGGCAGGTGTGAAGCTGTGAGTTCGATCCCCGGTGCCACAAAAAAAAAAAAAAAAAGAATATACACTCCTGGTGTAAGTGTATAAAAATTCTATTGTTCCATCTCTTTGCCAATCGTGGACATTTTTGGACTATAAAGATAATCTGTTTATGAATGGTCTCTCATGGTTGTTTGTTTTTATATGTTCATGATTATTAGTAAGGCTAATCATTTTGCATATTTAGTGACATAAAGTTCCTCATCAATGAATCGCCTAATTTTATCTTTTGCCCATTTCTATTAGGTTGTCTTATTTTAAATTAATTTCTAGAACTTCTCTATATAATCTGGATACTAACCCTTCTTGGTTATAGAATATTACAACTAACACCTTTAATCTATACACAGCTTGTTTCACTTTTCAAATACAGAAAGTTATTGTAGTACTGAGGCTTAAATCACGGCCTTGCACTCGGTAAGCAATTGCTCAACCACTGAGCTGCACCTGCAGTCCAGAAGTGTTTTAATGAAGAAAAATTCATTATTTATTGTATTTTAAAATTTATTTTTATAGTATATGTTTGCAGTACATAATGATTATATTTATTTTGGGGAGTTGGTACATGTATATAATACATCTTAATTCTTTTTTGTTCTTGTTTTTTGCTTTTTGAGACAGGGTGTCACTATGTAGTTCAGGCTGGGCTTGAACTCACAGCTATCCTCCTGCCTCAGCTCCCAAGTGCTTAGATCATAGGTATGCACCACCATGCCCAGCCTGAGTGATAGGGTTACAAGCATGTGCAGCCACTCTTGGCTCATCATTAAAGCTTTGGTCAAAGAATTATAATAGGACTGAACCGGGACATAGCTCAGTAATAGAGCTTGTATCTAGCATGCAAAAGTTCCTGGGTTCAATTCCTAGCACCAAAAAACTAATAAATAAAAATGTAAACAATTTCAAGAGGCAGAGATGGGAGAAATCATTTGAAAAAGCAGCACAGAGAGAGAAAAAGGATGAGAAATTAGAAGACACAATCTTTAAGAGTTCACTTTGGAGTGCTGTTAGTGTATTTAGGGTTGATATAGTATTGTAATGTTTTGTTTTGTTTTGTTTTGAGACAGGGTCTTGCCGTTGGGAGAGAAACTAACTGTACCTCAGGACAAGGTCACTGCTTCTCATGAGTTTGGCAGGGCCCCATAAGAAGTGTATACAGCTCAAGGAGCTGACGCACAAAGTGACTTGACCTTCCCCTGAGATAATATAGCCAGCTCCTCTCTCATTCCCCATGTAACCACCGAAGCATGGTGTTTGGTTGAAGATGCTCTTCCTGTTCCAGATCATACCCTCCCCTTGAAGTTCTCCGTAAACAGTCTCTTGTGCTGATTGTATAAGTAAATGCACTGCAGTTGTTGGGCAGCCCTTTCTCCCATCAGGAGAGGAGCTCCACCTGCCCTCAGCTTGTTGACTCTTGTCTTCATTTCTTTATCCACCATCATTCTTATCCACCAGAATTTCAAGAGCTGCACTGGACACAGTATTTTAGTATGTATTCCAGGCTGCCCTTGAACTCACTAGCCCAGACTGGCCTCAAACTCCCAGTGGTCCTATTACCCAAAGATTCCCCAGTCATGCAAAAACACACCCACCCAGCTCTATGGATATATAGTACTGAACCACACTATCCAACATAGCAGCCACCAGCCAAATATGGCTAGACGTGTGGTTTTCCTAAACTGAGCTATGCTATAAGTATAAAATACACATCAGATTTCAAAGACTTAGTAGGAAAAAAAGAATGTAAAATATCTCAATTTTTTATATTGTGATGATGTAAAAGATAGTTTTTTGATATATCAGGTGGAACAAAATATATCATTGAAACAAATTTCATTTATTTCTTTCTACTTTTTAAAATATAGCTTCTAGGGCTGGACATGGTGGCGCACACCTGTAATCCCAGCACTCAGGAGAGTGAGGCAGGAGGATTGCTTTGAGTTCAAGGCCAGCCTGGACTATATAGCAAGACCCTGTGCTCTCCCACACCCACATGTGGCCAATAGAAAATTTCTAGTTACATAGGAGGCTTGTATTGTTTTCTATTGGACAGTGCTAGCATAAAGTCTTAGCAAAATTGCCAGGGCCTGGATTGGGGAAGATTTTGAATGTTACTATACAAGTTTTCATGTGTTATTCAGTGTGTGGTAGGAAAGCATCAAAGAGTTTAAGCGATCTGATAGTTCTAATTTTGTAATACAGTGTCCCATCTAAACACAGCCAGCGTTAAAAACCATTGTACATTGTCTCCAGTCATATTTGGATGTGATTCTTGTAGAGAATATTTAATATGGTAACCCTTGTTAGTGTTTTTAATGTAACATGAATATAGCAAACCTAATGCGTATGCCTTTGAGTGAGAAGTTGGAATATTAATGTGACAATTTTACAAGTTATAGCACCCCCCCAAGAAAAGTTATAGTTTCCCATTGCTTAGGGAATAAAATTCTTCCTTTCACCTGGAATTCACTTAATTTTGTCAGCTCTCACAATTCTCTACCTCCTTTCACTTCAGTCAAATATGTTAAGCCTTTGTCAAAGGTTGGATAGTGTCAGGGAAAGATAAAAAAACAGAATCCATAGTCTGTTCTTGTGATATCTTTGCCATTATACTTTACATGACTTCATGTATACTTCCTACACTCTGACATGGTTAGACATTGTTATTAACAACTTCCATATATTATCTTATTTAGCCTCACAATCACCCCAGTGCCCTAAGACACTCAGAAATAGCATACTATTACACAACGGTCATTTACATCGTTTCTCAATAAAATGCCATGAGCATCTCTTCTGTAGTCAGGTCTTTTTGTATATCCCTGATTACTCTTTGGGACAAATTCCTAATTCCTGAATGTGACATTGCTGGACCAAAATAATCACCCTGAAAACAGTTAAAAGGGGAACTAAGGGAAAGAAAGCAATCTCAGCTAACAGTCTTGAATGTCCCGTTCATAAACCTCTACCTTGGGTGTTTCTCAGCCTGACTCCATAGCAGAAGGCTGTGCTCAGATGACTGACAGCGAAGGAGAGCGAAGGCCTCCAACGTTAAGGTCGCCACAGTCTCTCTGCCGTCTTGGTCAGCTCTGCTCTGGTGTCCAGGGGCTTCGGGCCCCTAAGTTACTGCTGGTGACCTCCTCCCGGATTTGACCTCACGTAAAATTATTTGGATGCCATCAGGCATCCTCAGGCCAATATCACTATCCCTTTCTCCCACTTTCTACTGCGCAGTGCAGCCCAACAGCTGCGTGCTCGCTTACACTCTTTCGATCGGTGGGTTGGGTTTAGCTCCGATATCCACCCCGTTATCAACGGTAAATACTAAATACGGTAGGTCCAAAGTTCCCTCAGGGTTTCGAAAGTGAAACCTCACCTTTCTCTTATTCCTGGGCCTATTTAGATGATTGTTAAGCACACAAGTAGCTTGTAATTCAGTATTAGCTGGTAATGCTGGCAAGAGGTGTAGAATTTGGACCTTCTGCTTTTCTTCTGTGCCTGAATCCTGGGTTTGGGGATTAAAACAAGTTTCACCGCATTCCAGGACGGTCTCGCTTGCATATGGATGTTTATTCTTATGTAAGGCATCATAGAACTTCAAGCTGCTTGTGAGAGCCCGGATAGCTCAGTCGGTAGAGCATCAGACTTTTAATCTGAGGGTCCAGGGTTCAAGTCCCTGTTCGGGCGCTGAAGCTTTTTAACTCTTTAACAGCAACAAAAAGTTGTAAATCGTCACAGCTTAGTCTGTCTAACATTACCAACCGTGTTCATTCTTTTGTAATGAAAACAGGGAAGTTTTTTCCACTTTTTTTCGTTGTCCCTTTCTCAATCTGAAAATAGAAATTCGTCATTGCTAAGAAACTAGTAAAAGCTCGGTTCTCACCAAGAAATTAAATAATTTAATACAGTCATCTTCCCTTTTCTTGTATTTTCTAAACTCAAATGTAATATAGCATGTACTTCCCAACATTCTCATCTTCGTACTGTTACTACAGTACATATAAATTAAAAACTTCAACCGCCCGAACAGGGACTTGAACCCTGGACCCTCAGATTAAAAGTCTGATGCTCTACCGACTGAGCTATCCGGGCACTCAAGCTACACTGTTCTCTTTTGTTTACTTAATACCGATAGCTTGTTTCCTCTCAGCAACTTCTATTTAAGTTTTATTTACAGGTTGCTTGGTTTGGTTGGTTGGTTTTAGAGAGATAAGATAAAACAAAAAAACTTTTATGTTCCATTTAAAACATATACTCAAGATCTTTTCATGTTCGATAAATCGCCAATATGTACTAAACTCTAGAAAACTAAAATAATGGTATTGCATTACAGCAAAAACGAGCAAAGTGAACATTAGGTTGCAGCATTTTAAAATTCCACTTTTCTTTCTTCTGTCATTTGCCAGATAGGACCCTTATAGTTATTCTATTGAACTAGATTATGGCTTCTTTCCTATTAAGAAAATATGACGTTTCCACTCACCAGATGATGTAGCTGTGAGATATGTAAGCATTCCTTAGGAAAAACAAAAATAAAAACAAAAGAAAAGACACACTTGACTCAAAAGCCTAGAAGTTAATGTTGTAGGAAAAGAGAAGTGACAGGCAAAAGATAGATCTGAATTTAAATTGTAGGAAAGGGAGTTTAGTTACTTAATTTTGATTTTTTTTTCTTTTCCTCTCCTTCCAGACAAATTACAGTTTTGAAGCAGGCTCACAAGATGAATCCTTCCTAGTGCTATTTGCACACACCAGGAAGAGCAACATAGAGTATTAAGAGTACAAATCTCCAAGCAACCTAGGTTTTCCTAACATTAGTTTCTCAACTGTGACGCACTCTAGGGTGTGGAACACAGAATTGTAGCATTTCAAAGACTGATAAGGGAATTTATTTTTGTTTCTGGGACCTTGAGTCTTCTGAGCACAATGAAAAATAAAATAGCTCAGCCTCAATGGGAGGGAATTTTTCTTTCCTAGAATTGTCTGGGTCTTCTAGAACAAAAACCAACAAATTGTGTGACCCTGAACAGGCCTGGGTTTCCACATATATAAAATGAAGAAAGTTGATTAGATGACCTCTAAGATACCTTCTAAATCTAAAGTTTCACATTCTGTTAGTTTTTCCAGGGTGAATAAGATAGGAGCAAGCTCAATGCACAAGGAAGGAGTTTAATGCAATAAACATTTATTGATCATTCATTATGTCTTAGGCTTTGTGATACCTCTGGAGTGAGGAACAAGTAATACACAAATCCTAATAGTCTAGGAAAGAAGGCAGCTACAAAGCAAATGATTTTGACATAAAGTAATAAGAAATGTAGTAAAGAAGCCGGGCGTGGTGGCACACGCCTTTAATCCCAGCACTCGGGAGGCTGAGGTAGGCGGAGCGTTGTGAGTTCCAGGCCGGCCTGGGCTACAACGCCAGCGCAAGGCCGACCTGAGCTACACAGTGTGACCCTGCCTTAAAAAATCAGGGCTGGGAGTTTGGCTCAGTGGCTTAAGCGCGCCTGTCTGGCAGGTGCGAGGTTGTGAGTTCAATCCCCAGTACCGCAAAAAAAAAAAAAAAAAAAAGAAATGTAGTAAAGAGAAAAATTGAGAAAGAATAGTAGAAGTTGAGGGTGGACGGAGGGTAGGGCTTACAAAATGAGGGTGGTACTTGAGTTTTCAGCTAGGAAAATCAGAGTTAAGTTTGTCAAGCAGCTGTCAGAGTCAGATGGAAGAAACTGTAATGCACCTTACAGGAACATTTATCATTTATTTAGACACATTTCTTCAGCACCCTATGTTGGACAAGAAAAAACTTCTGGCTTTGTTTCTATGAATGAGATGTAGGAATTATACTTCCAAATTTTTGAAAAAGGGAAACAGCATCTGACCAAGTCTCCCTCGTTGGAAGGGTAAGAACAGATTAAAAGGCCTTCAAGTTTTTTCCCCTCCCAAAGCCTTGTTACATCATCATACATCTCCTTCAGGATAATGAGGCCAGCTGATTAAAGTTAAATCAATGGAATTGACTAAAGTGCTTACTGAGTACCCACTATTTCCATAGCATTGAGCAAAACAGTAAATAAAAAAATTATATATATATATATATATATATATATATATATATATATATCATGAGTCCAAGGTACATTTAGACTAGAGGATGGTGAACGACTTCATTTAGCTTAAATAGTGGGACATTGAGAGAGGTAGGGAGACACCGACCAGGCTTCTATCAGGCTAAGGAGAACAGTTTTATTTTATAGG
>RJWM01020949.1:0-36227 GCA_004363535.1 Dasyprocta punctata
CCAATGTCTTATTGAGGATTTTTGCATCAATGTTCATTAGGCAGATTGACCTGTAATTCTCTTTCTTATTCGGTCCTTCTCTGGTTTTGGTATCAGAGTAATGCTTGCTTCCAGAAATGAATCTGGAAGTATTGCTTGTCTTTCAATTTCATTAAAGAGTTTGAGAAGTAGTGGTGATAGGTCTCTAAATTTCTTCTAGAATTCAGCAGTGAATCCATCTGGTCTGGGCTTTTCTTTGTTGATAAGTTTTTAATTACATCTTCAATTTCATTTATTGATTTTGGGTTATTTAGGATTTTTTTTATCTTCTTGATTCAGCTTCATATGTATCTACGAATCTGTCCATTTCTTCTGTATTTTCGATCTTATTAGAATACAAGTTTTCTGTATTTCTGCAGCATCTGTTGTGATTTCTCCCTTTTCTTTCCTAATTGCGTGGATTTGAGTCTTTTCTTTCCTTTTTTTTGATAAGATTGACTAAAGGTTTGTCGATTTTATTTAATTTTTCAAAGAACCAACTCTTTGATTCATTGATTCTTTGTATTTTTTTGTCTTTTTGTTTTTGTTTTTGTTTTTGTTTTGAGTCTCCAGTGTGCTAATTTCTGCTCTGATCTTTATAATTTCTTCCCTTGTACAAGTTTTTGGGTTAGCCTGCTCTTCTTTTTCGAGAAGTTTGAGGTTCAACATTAAATTGTTTATATGTGCTTGCTCTGTTGTCCAGATATGAGTATCTACTGCTATACATTTCCCCCTTAAGACTGCTTTCATTGTGACCCACAAGTCCCAGTATGTTGTATTGTCATGATCATTCAACTATAAAAACTGTCTAATTTCTTCTTTAATTTCTTCTGTGACCCATTGGTTGTTCAGTAGGGTGCTACTTAATTTCCACATGTTAATGAAGGTCTCATGGTTTCCTTTGGCATGGATTTCCAATTTCATTGCTCTGTGGTCTGATAGTATGCATGGGATAATTTGAACTCTTTTGTATTTACTTAAGCATGTACTATGAGTCAGTGTATGGTCTATTTTTTTTGTTTTGTTTTGTTTTTTTGTTTTTGTTTTTGGCACTGGGGATCGAACTCACAGCCTCGCGCCTGCCAGGCAGGTGCTTAAGCTGCTGAGCCAAACTCCTAGCCCTAGTTTTTTTTGAGGCAGGGTCTCACTATGTAGCTCAGGTCAGCCTTGTGCTCACCTTGTAGCCCAAGCCAGCCTCAAACTCACAACGCTCCGCCTACCTCAGCCTCCTGAGTGCTGGGATAAAAGACGTGCACCACCACGCCCAGCTTGTATGGTCTATTTTGGAGAATACCCTGTGTGCAGCTGACAAGAATGTGTATCCTGATGTGGGGTGGAAGACTCCATCAACATCTACTAAACCCATTTGTTCAAAAGTTTGATTTAGTTCTAATATTTCATTTTTGATTTTTTGTCCAGTTGATCTGTCTTTTTCATGACAGTAGGGTATTCAGGTCTCCCAATATAATTGCAATTAGGGCTTATTTGATTTTTCATGTCCATTAGTAATTGTTTTATATAGTTGGGTGCACTGGTATTTGTTGCATATATATTTATGATTGTTATCTCTTCCTTTTGGTTGTTCCCTTTATGAGGATATATTGACCCTACTTTCCTGTTGTTGGCTCCCCCACTTATTTCCCCTCCCTCTAATTGTTTGCCTTCCCTGGTGGATTCTTTTTGTTGAGGCTCATGGAGCTGTAGTCCTTATTATCTCTTTCTAGAATGTCCTTCAGAACATTTTGGAGTGCCAGTTTGGTGGTCATAAATTTCCTCAGATGTTCTTTGTCATGAAAGTATCTTACTTCTCCATCAAATTTGAAAGATAGTTTTGCAATCTGGCTTGAAATTTGTTTTCCTTTAGAACCTGGAGGACATCACTCCTTGACTTGAGAGTTTGTGCCAAGAAGTCAGCTGTAATTCCAATGGGCTTTCCTTTATAGGTGACTTGTGTCTTTTCTCTAACAGCTTTTAGGATTCTATTCTTGTGTTGAATTTCTGAAATCTTGACTATGATATCCTTAGCTATAGCTTTTTTTTTTAATCATTGCTATTTGGAGTTCTATATGCATCATTTATCTGTATGTCAAATTTTTTTTTCTACCAAGAAAGTTTTCTGTCATGATGTCTGTGAGCATTTTTTAAATGTCATTTGTGGAATATCTTGCTTGTTCATTGACTACAATTAATCTTAGGTTATTCTTCTTTGTCCCATCTAGCAGCTGCTAGATTGATTTATTATGGTCCCTTGCTATTTTTTGAGAAATCTTTTCTTTTCCTTGTCACTAACTGCAAGCCTGTCTACAGTATCTGAGATCCTGTCCTCACATTGACCTAATCTGCTTCGAATATTTTCAGTGGAGTTTTTACTCTCCTGGATATCTTCTTGAATCTGCTTTAGGGATTCCATTTCTTTCCTATGCTGAATCTACATAATTTGCTCAAACTTATCTATTTTTTGTCTGTGTCTGCTCTAACATCACTAAGCAGTGTGTATTTTGGTAATCTCTCTAGTTATCTGAGAGATTATTGCTTTTTTCTTTTTTTTTTTTTGTGGCACCAGGGATCGAACTCACAACCTCGCACCTGCCAGGGCAGGCGCTTAAGGCACTGAGCCAAACTCTCGGCCCCAGTTTTTTGAGGCAGGGTCGCACTATGTAGCTCAGGCCGGCCTTGCGCTCACGTTGTAGCCCAAGCCGGCCTCGAACTCACAACGCTCCTCCTACCTCAGCCTCCTGAGTGCTGGGATTAAAGGCATGTGCCACCACGCCCAACTGAGAGATTATTTCTAATTTCATTTTTTCCAGAGTCTCATTCAATTGCTTTGTTGTTTCCACTTCAGAGAGACCTGATGGGGGCTCTCAGATTGTCCCACCTCATTGCCCCCCGGGTTTGCCTTTGGTGAACTGGATGTCTGGGGTTGCATCTTGTTTAAGTGTCTTCTCATTTCTTTTCTTTTTTTTAGTTTAATTCCTGGGGTGATGCTTGTAAGTTGCCTGTGGTGGGTTCCTTTATTGCTAGTATTTAGGCCCCTTAGGTGATGAATACTTCTCTGAGATATCTTCCAGGTGTAGCTAGTTTTCGGGTTTTGAGTCTGTTGGAAGATCTTACCTCTTCAGTTTGTTGGAAATGAGAAGTTGTTACTTGTTTGGCCTAGTCCCTAGTTCTTTGGCACTGTATTTTCTGTGACCCTTAGTTAATCTCAGTCATAGTTTTCAGGACCAACAGCTGTTTAGAACGATTATGTCAGTTTTGGCTGTAGTGATACCAATAGCATCGAACAGCCTAGAAAACAACAAACTGAGCTAACCCTTAATTTGCAACTTTTAACCATGTGAACCAGATTTGTGATAATTTAACAAAACATAAAACAATATAGATAATTATATGTAATATATATAATATATAAGTTTATAATGTGTCAATTTTGCCCTCAGGGTTAAAATTTAAAAAGGATTAAGGAGAAGATAAAGAAGTGGAAGAAGAGAAAGAGATAACAAGTAAGGTTGGAGGACACAGGGGGATCACACTAATGTGGGGAAACTGGTGAAGACTGAAGGAAAAGAGAGATGGAAGAGAGAAAAGGAAGAACAGAACAGAACCTCAGCCACGGAGAGGCTAGGAACCACTTTTACACTCTTGAAAAAACAACAAAAGAGAAAGAGAAAAGAAAAAAAGGCACTAAAAAAAAGAAGAAGAAAGAAAAACAAATAATCCACTTCCAGGATTCTCTCCAGTTTCACTAGTAGACAGCCAGTGGAGACAGAGTCCTGCATTGTGTAGGGCAGGCAATTGAATGGAGGGGAAAAGTGGGGGGTCAACAGTAAGAGGATAGCATGGCAGAGAGGAGACTGTGCATGCCAGCTGTAGCCATTAATGTAGATGGCCTCAATTCACCAATAAAAAAAACACAGGGAGAGTGGACCAAGAAGCAGGATCCATCAATATGCTGTATACAAAAACCACACTTAACTCAAAAGGAAGTTCATAGACTTAAAGTCAAAGGAGAGAAAATAATGTTCCATGTGACAGAAAATGAGAAAAAAGCAGAGGTAACTTACCCATCAGCTATAGAATGCTTAAGAAAGATATTGTATTTTCATACAAGGAAAGCTACTCAGCTATAAAGGATAATCTCAAGGCTCTTGTAGGTAAACTGATGCAACTTGAGATCATGCTTATGGGTGAAATGGTTTGGACTCATAACGGTGAACATCATGCTATGTCTCTAGTAAAAAAATACTGAAGGAGTTTGTGGGATTCAAAATGTACAATAGATATTGTGAAAGTGATAGGGGAGGAAATGTCTAAAAAAGGAAGGTGGTAGCCATTGTTAATTTACTATTATCTTGCTTTGAATTCCCATACCATTTTCATTGTTTTGTTAGGTTTGGTTTTATTCTATTTTGTTTTTATTTGATTTTATTATGTCTAATGGTAATGGCAGCTATTTTGAAGATAACAATATATATTATGGTAGCCTTTGTTGATTTCCTATTATGTGGTTTTGGAGTCCTGTAACACTTGCATTGTTTTATTTTGATCAGTTTTATTCTATTTTGTTTTGTTTGATTTTATTATGTCTAATGGTATTGGCAACTTTTTTTTTTTTTTTGGCACCAGGGAATGAACTCACAACCTCATACCTGCCAGATAGGCGCTTAAGCCACTGAGTCAAACTCCCAGCCCTAGTTTTTTTGAGGCAGGGTCACACTATGTAGCTCAGGCTGGCCTCAAACTCACAACGCTCCTCCTGCCTCAGCCTCCCGAGTACTGGGATTAAAGGCATGCACCTCCCGGTTTTGGCAGCTATTTTGAAGATAACAAGATACATTATGGTAGCCAGTGTTAATTTCCTATTATATGGTTTTGAAGTTCTATAACACTTTCATTGTTTTGTTTTGATTGGTTTTATTCTGCTTTGTCTTGTTCGATTTTATTATGTCTGATGCTATGCATAGCTATTTTAAAGAAAACAACGAGCAACATAGTAGCCATTATTGATTTTCTATTATCTTGACTTGAGGTCCCGTATCCCTTACATTGTTCTGTTCTGGTTGGCTTTATTCTGTTTTATTTTGTTTGGTTTTATTCTCTTTAAAATAGAAAAAAAAATCCAGGCATGGTGGCACACACCTTTAATCCCAGCACTCGGGAAACTGAGGCAGGAGGATCGTTGAGATTTCGAGACCAGCCTGGGCTACAAAGTGAGCTCAAGGACAGCCTGAACTGCATAGGGAGACCCTGTCTCAAAAAATAGGGCCGGGGATTTAGCTCAGTGGTGTAAGCACCTGCCTGGCAGGCACGAGATTGTGAGTTTGATCCCCGGTACCAAAAATAATAATAATAATAAAATAAAATAGAAAAAAAGAGTGACATTCTCCCTCATTTGAATCTGGTGCTGGTCACAGGACCAACCAGAAAGTGCTATTTTCAATCCCTCATTTACATCTGGATGAAGCCAAGTGAGTCTTTGTCTAGGGCAGTTCAGATTTGACCCAAGGCCAAGTGAGCGTCTGACAGGATGACTGTTCTGGTGCCTTATTTGCATGAGGGGAAGCCAATCCAAGAATCCTGGAGACATCAGATCCCTTTTCTTTACCCTTTGGGCTGCTGTAAGCCTGTTCACTGGTCCATTCCTGCCCTATAAAGTGTATTTCTTTACACCTTCAATAATTGTATGTATTCCTATGTGACACCACTTAGTAAAATTAAAATGCATCAAAGAGGGACTGGGCAGAGTTCAGTGATACAGCACATGCTTAGCATGCTCAGAGCCCTGGGTTCAATCTCCAGAACCATCAAAAATAAATAAATAGAACACATCTAAAAATACTGTGCATGTATGAGTGTGTGTGCTGCTGTGAATAAGCTATTCCATTAACATAGACTGATCACATCTCTGTCTTATCACAATGTTATGAATTATTGAATGACAATTGTTACGGTTTATACATTGTGTCAACTTGAGATGTCTAGAAGCTTAATTAAGTAACTTAGCAGCTCCACATCCTGGAGTATAGAGCACAAGCAGTTACCTGTCTATTGTGTCAATTTGAGAAGGTCAAAAGTTTAACTGAGAGACTCAGCGGGGAGCCAGGGTTCTTACTTTGTAACTAGCCTCATCCTGTGCAAAGGAAGGCAAGGGTATTTGTGAAGCTACACCCACCTTGGAGGGAGGAGGTAGCCTGTGTACAATATAAGGGAGGAGAAGAGGTTTGCTCTTGCCCCCTTTTTGACTGGCTGCTTTTGCTCGGCTGCTGCCTTGAAGTGTTGCCCCAGTGCCATGCCACTCTGCCTTGAAGCCAGCTGATTGTGGACTGAAACCTCCAGAAACTGTAAGATAAATAAACCTTCCCTTCCCTAATTTTGGGTGTCGGGTATTTTGTCCCAGCAACGAGGGAAAAGTAACTAAGAAAACAATAAATTTCACAAATTACATCAATATTTTCACCTTAAAATTTCTAAGTATTCTTGATTTCACATGGAGTCTGGACCAAGGCAATCACTGAGGTAATAAATTTTTTTATTCCACTCAAAACGTAATTGCTAATATCACTAACACTCAAGTCGCATGTTATGCTTCACACATGGCAGGTTACAGAAGACTAGGGCCAAGATAGATTGAAAAGCAGCCACAGATTTTAAAGGGGCCATATAGACACCAAAGACAGACAGCTGATACAGGTGCAAATAGAGTCCCTGCAGGTAGCTACAGAAGGATGATAATTAACTGAGTTTCAGGGGGTCAGAGAGTTGAGCTAACAAATTAAAGGGCATCTTCAGAGGTTAGGCAGTTCCAAAGTGTTAGCTTGAAGTAGGTTGTACATACATCACAGGCAGAAGAAACCATGGTGGACTGAAGCCCTTGAGCAGATAGAGGCTCTCCACCTAGTTATTTTCTTGAGCAAGGCTTGTGGCAAGTCACCAGGTGAAAGGGTGCTATGATTTAGATTTAAATCTTCACCAAGTCTCATTTGTTTCTACACTGGTTAAATCATAGGAGTGCTATACTCATCGGTGAAAGTATCCATTGATGAGTTCTGTAACTGAATGTGCTGATCGGAGATGTGACCTGTGAAGGTGGGTGACTAAGGACATGACCTGAAAGGGTAGACACTTGTCTCCAGCTCCTCCCTTCACTCTCTGCTTCCCAGCTGTCATGGGCTGAGCAGCTTTTTCTCTGCCATGCCCCTCTGTCATCCTGTTTCTGTCTTGGAACCAGGGGAATACAGACTGAACCCATGAACCTTACAATTCAGTAAGCAGAGTAAGCAGAGATTGGTGGGAGATTCTGTCTAGAGCCCAGAAGACCAGAATGCTGGTAGGAATTCAGACAGTAAAGGCCAGGCTCAGATTTCAGTTGAGAACAGGGACTCCATTGGCAGTTGGACTACAGGCCAAGTGTGTCACATACGGGCAGAAAATGTGTCTTTATTTTGCCCATGTCCTAGTACTGTAGGAATTAAGATTTAGGGTGGCAGGTTAATCTGGTGAAGGAAATTTCAAACTAATCCAATACAGTGGAGACCCCAGAAAGTCCAGTGGAGACACCAGAAAGTTGCAAATGCCAAGGATATGAAATGACTACTGAGAAAAGCTGAAGGCATTGAGTGGAGCCAATCCAGGAAAGAAGTCATGAGGGCTACATCCAGCAAGGCCATAGGGGTAGGACCACCAAGGCCTTTGGAATGCACATCCTACCACTACCCGCTATGGGTACTGGATATGCAGCCACAGGATTTAATGTTTGTCTTGCTGGGTTTTGGCTTTGCTTTGGTTCTATTCATTTCTGATTCCCCTATTTCTCATTTTTGGAATGGGAATGCTTAACTTGTGCCATTGTGTGGTAAAGTCTTTAACTTTTTTTTAAAAAAAAACAGGAGTTCACAGCTAAGAGTTTGCCTTGCATCTCAGAATAGACTTTTACTTAGACTTTCTAGCAGTGCTGCAATTGTCAAAACTCTGGTGACTTTTAGAGATGGATTAAATGAATTTTGCATAATGAGATGGATATAAACATTTTGAGAGCCAAGAACACAATATTTTAGTTTAGATCCAAAATGTCTCCCAATTTTTCATGTGTTTGGAAGCTGATTGGATCATGAAACTTCTCTTCTCATCCGTAGATTCAGTGAATCAGTGAAGCTTCCATGCCAGTCTTGCGATGTTCCTCCTTTCATGAGTCTCAGATGAGGGTCTGCGTGTGGTGTGTCTGGTCAACTTATATGCCTGATTTTTCTGAGATGAGATGAGGCACCTGTGTATCCATGGGCTCCCAGTTTAATTTGATAAGTCAATTTTTTGGCACAACTAAATTTTTTAACTTTTTATTTCTGTGACTGTGCTGGACAAATGGTTGTTGTGTACTTGCATAAATAAAGTATAGAGTCATTCTACCTTGGCACATGTATTCAGAATGGTCAAGCTAGGTCAAACTGCTGCTTTATCCAATGGAGTAACTCAGGTCTAGCCATAGCCAGAAAGCTACTCTTTTTTTTTTTTTTCTTTTTCCTTTTCAGTCCCTTTTCTTTCAGTTATGTTGGGTGGTATACTTTTATTGATATATTTTATTAAATATGCAGCAAGTCCTTTAAAAATAACAACTGAAGATTTAAGAATACTTAAAAATTGATTGTGAATATTCTCTGAAATTAGAGCCAAAGTCTATTATAATATAAATGAGGACTCATTCGTACTTGAAAATTTGTTGTAGTGGTTATACTATAGATAACCACTGAAGAAAACCACAAATGGTACTTTTTTTGTACTGGGAATTTAACTTAAAGCCTGGAGGGGAGTGCTCTACCACTGAATTGCATCCCCAGACTTTTTCTTTTTCTTTCTTTCTTTTCTGGCAGGGTCTCAATAAGTTGCCCAGGGTGGCTTTGAAGAATTTGGGAGCTTCTTGCCTCTGCCTCCCCATTAATAAAGATTACAGGAGCATACCACAACTCTTGGCGGTCATTTGTAAATTTAAATCTCAGCTCCTGAAAGCTACTGTTTTATACAAGATGGAGCAGCTCAAGCAGGATACAGCCTGTGCTTCATAAGCGTGCTGAGTGGATCACACATTAGCAGCGAAGTCCAAAAACATGGAAAGGAAAGATACAAATGCATGCCAGTATAGGGATTCATTTGTGAAAGGCAATGAAATAAAATACATAGAAGAGGGTCAGTTATTAACCACAATGTGATTTTTTTTTAAATATTTTTGACCCAATATGGAAAAAATGTTTGACATTAGTTAAATTGGATGATAAACAGGGACAATGTTGGATTTACCTGAATCCTATCATCCCAGAAAACAGCAGTGGTTAAAGAAGTTCCCCCACATCTTCCCTTTTGTGTTCCAGAAAATGACTTAACAAAAAAATCCACCTGTTCTCATGTAAATTGCACAAAACACAGATGTTTCACTTTGTGAGGAGGCCAGACACTTTGATACTCCAAATTCCCATTCTTGCCTCATAAACGAGTAGCTGAACTTCCTGTCCCCATGAATGAGCCAGGACAAAATGGTCACTAACCAAGCTTTGACTGAGATGCTCTTTTCCCCAGATCTCTGAACTTTGGCTAACACCTTTAAAGAACCTCCCAATAATGTTCCGGCCTCTGTGTAAAACATTCTGTCTTTTGTATCTGGCCTTGCTGCCCTTTCACCCCTCTGTCCCAGCATGGGATATTTCTAGCTGTGCTGCTCCTCTTTACACAAAAGCTCTTTTTCCAAACCCTTGAGGTACTTGCAGATCCCCTCATGAAAACTTTCTCCCTCTTGCAGTAGTCCTTTCTCCCACCTTGTAACAGTCCTTTCAAATAGTCTTTCTTTTCTAAGCCTAAATTTTCTAAGTTTGACAATAAGGGTACACATACATTTTGCATTTGAAAATATTTCATAATTCAAACAGATTTTGATAAAATCTTTATTAAATAAAAACATAACCATTTAAATAGCTGAAATAATGCATCTCTTCAGAATGACATAATAATATGAGAGAAATAAACAGATGAGAGTATTACTTAGTGGTACAGGGCTTGCTAAACACAAGGCCTTGAGTTCAATCCCTAGCATTGAAAATATAACAACAAAAATAAACTACAAAGTGACATGACTCAACCTTCTAGCAAAACTAGGATTGAAATTTTCAATTAACCAAACTGCTGATAATTTGTGTGAATATAAATGAAAGGATTAGAATGTAAAATCTGGGTTTAAAAAAAAAAAGACTAAGAGAAAAAAAGACTAAGGGGTAAAGCAGCTGACTTCAGAAACAAAAGGTCATTATGTAGAAAGAAAATAGAAATCTTCTGTATGTTGACATTAAAATTGTGAGCAATAAATGGAAATGTCAGGAAGACTTCACTAGAATCTAATAAAGAACTGTCTCACAGAGTTGTCCAAGGGTAGAGTGGGCAAACTTGTGTGTCACAAGTTCCTTACCAGTGTCAGTGTAGAGACACAATCTGCACTTGAAACAAGCATACTGGATAGGTCATTGATCCAAATAATCAGAATCTTTCTGGATTCTATGGCTCTGTCTGGATGACAATGCAGAAAGCACCTAATCAAAACTTTGAGAACCAGGCAGTCTTCTGTCGCCAAAATAATTCCAATTACCAATAATTTTGTACTTAGGCTAAGTATAAATGGCAACAGAGGATAATAAATACCTCCCATTGTGAAATGTGTACTTTAATAAAATTTTTAAAAAGATGAAAGAGTAAAACCAAAGCCACCCATAAGAGAAAGGAGGCATTCTCGCACCAGAGTGTGCACACAGAAACAAACAAAACTCTTAACTCCCGGACACCAGAGGCAGCTTCTGCTTCTGCTTTTGTTGTTATTGTGCCCATTTTAGAGTTTTATAAGACTGGTGAGCAAAGAAAATGGTAAGAAATGCATATTCCCCACAAAGAAGTCTTTGATGGCTGAACATTAGACAGGGCAATGAAAGGCTTTCATAAGAAAAATCTCTGAATAAATATACCAATGGGACCAACATAATCTGCAACACAACATTCAGAAATACTGAAATAAAATGATAGCTGATTTAAGCTATCATTAAACAACTGGGGCTGTGGATACAGCTCAGTGGCACAAGCTCCTGCCTGGCAAGCACAAGGTCCTGAGTTCAATTCCCAATACAAAAAAATAAAAATAAAAAAATTTGAATGACTCCTTTAGACAAAAAATACTGTTCTGCAGGCTTGTTTGCCAGTTACTTTCCTATTCCAGCAGTCATGACTGTGAAAGTCACACAAGGGGATATAATTATATTTCACGGAAGCTGTTCTTGTTTTAAATCTGCCCTTAATATAAAGCAGCCAATGGAGGAAATGAACTTAATAAGACATCTGGCTTCCAAATGAAGATGCGACCCATTTTTATTCTAAAATAATTTTAATTTGGTTTGTTAGTGAAACATGAAGTTGATGTCATTTGGAGTTTCCTGTCCCAGAAAATTACATTTAGAGAAAAAGAAAGAATACTGGAATATTTTCATGGTATGAGATGATGCATTTATCTAAAGTGTGACAAGTCTGAATAGATATTTCAACATTAACATCCTGTAAAAGACTTAACTTAATTATGTTTGATTTAACTAGAATGAATAACAGGATATTTGCTTTATCCTTTGCTTTTTTATGTTAGCATTTATCTGTTTCCTTATCTTTTAAATTCATTCATTTTCTCCAAAGTCAATCTTTTCCCTTACGCTTCCTTCTGCTGAATGAAGTATCTTTCCCTTGTCATTACATCTCCCCTACTTGTTCTCCTCCTTTCATTTTCTCTCATCCTACATTTTGTTCCTTCCTTATTCTATTTTTGCAACTGAAAGGATTCATAAATGTCTGAAATGAAAGAGCAGAACATTAGGTGAAGGAATTATTTTGCAGAGAAGACTCTCTTTTAGGAAGAAGTTTCTGTAAAAGTTCATTGAACAAGAAAGTTAAAAAGTGATGTGAAAAACTAATAAAAGAATGGCAAAAGAAATGGTCAGGGTACACAGAGCTAGGAGACATAGCTCAGTGGTGCAGAACAGACTTTGTATAGTCAAGGCTCTGAGTTCAATCCCCAAAATCTAAAAATTAAGATCAGTAACCACAGAACTTACCAAGACAAAGCCAGTAGTAAGGCCTATTCTCACTAAAACATGTACTAATAGTTTATTAAGAACTAAAATTTTTAGTACTTATAAAATAGCAATAAAAATGTAATACTATGGAAAAGTTACCATTACATAAATTTTATTGTATAAGTGTTCAATGTATCTATTCACACAAAATAAGAAATATACACATAAAACTGAATCTAAGGGGAGCCTATCATCACAGCTATTTCTTCTCAAAGTAAACGATCTCTCACATCTTTAAATGAAATATTATTCCTGAGTTTATCTTTGAATTGTAGAAATATATTTATAATTGAAAATAAAATTGTTTATATGAAAAAGTATGTTTCTTCAGAATGCAAAACACCATGTTATTCTTATTATTGTGCGTGCTATAACATAGATTTTATAAAAATAAAATAGAGCATATTTGCTAACATTTTGTAAACACAACTGGATTAATTTAAATGCCTGAAAGATGTTTTTGCCTGCAGCAAGAATTGCTATATAATTGCTGTAATATATGTGCTATGTTTGTTTTAAAAAAATGAACCCAGATGATTATTGGGTATCTGTCCAAAATGAAACCAAGAAGGATGTGTGTAGAAAGTAACAGTGTAAATAAAATATGTGCCACTCAGAAATATTTAAGAATTTTGCCTTTGGGCAAATGTAAGTTATTTTCTTTTTAAGAATTTATGGGGTTGTTGCAATTGTTAAGAAAATTTCATAGCAGCATTCATCAGAAATAAACCAATTGTCTTGATAAACTTACTGTACATACCAAATTCAGTTGCAATACGAGAGACTAAATGGGTCATATATCAAACTTTAATGTTGTTTCAGTCTCTTGTTTTCTTTCATGTAAATGTCTTTTTTGGTAGACTGTTGTGTCTTCAAAAGTTTTCTTTTTCTATATTGTTTTTAAATCTGAAAAAAGCAATTTTATGTGGTATTTATGAGGTTTTGTTAACAGAACTTCAAATACTTATACTATGTGATTATTAATGGTTTATTCAATTAACCATTTGTGATCATCTGAGATTAATTGCTTGGCATGTTACCCATAAAGAGCCAAAAAAAAAAAAATTAGATGAAAGAAAAAGGAAAAAACTGCAAGCTGGAAATATAGGGAAAGATTTTAAAATATATAAAGGCATTATACAAGAAACTACATAGGAAAATGGCATTTTTCATGGGAAATAGTATCATTTCTCATTCACTTATAATTGACAGTGAAAATGTGGTTTCTTCAAAAGTCCTGCGTAGGACCTCTGAAACCTTTGAGTATGTAAAATTCTTTCTTTACAAATAGTGGTCTTAATAAATGTTAAAACCACACATTTTGCATTTCTACTTGGAACTGGCCATTATTGAACAGGTATCAAATACCAATCTTAGGTGTCACATACCAATCTTGGAGCAGCAAGATTGAGTTTCTCCAAAAGAGAAAAATAATGATCTACTGTGATTTTCTGAATTACCAAGAATTTTATTCAAACTAAATTAATTACAGAATGGTGTTTTTTAAATTTTAAAAAAGCCGGGCGTGGTGGCGCACTTGGGAGGCTGAGGTAGAGGAGCGTTGTGAGTTCGAGGCCAGTTTCCGCTACAACGCGAGTGCAAGGCCAACCTGAGCTACATTGTGGGACCCTGCCTCAAAAAACCAGGGCTGAGAGTTTGGCTCGGTGACTTAAGCGCCTGTCTGCCAGGCGCGAGGTTGTGAGTTTAATCCCTGGTGCAGCAAAAAAAAAAAAAAAATTAAAAAAGAAGCATGTAAAGGGACTCAAAGGTAGAAAATACAGTCAGATTCACATAGCCAAATCTTAGAAGTGCATAAAGCTCAGCAGTCTTTCTCTCTCCCTGCACTCCCTCAGTTCTCTCTGTTCCTCACATGTGATCACACACACACACAGTCACACTGTCACCATGCCTCCCAGCTCTGTCAAACTAATTACTTCATCCATGTTTCCCTGTTACAAGTTGTAGAAAGCAAATAGAATCTACTGAAGAGAATCTAAACTGGTTTAATCAAGGCATTGCCTTAACTCTCATTGTTTCTAATGTTATGTTTTGCCCACTAGAGAGGTCTGAGAGAGGCAAGGACTTCTAATATATCTATGACTGCAGGAACCTATTCGTCCTTTGAAAAAGGTAAATTCCCAGCAAAATAAGGTTCATTAGTCACTTTCCCATGGCGGGGACAAAATACTGGACACCTACAATTTAAGGAGGCAAGATTTACTTTGGCTCACAATTTCAGAAGGTTCGGTCCATAGTCAGTTGGCTCCAAAGGAAAAATGGCATGGTGGAAAGAAAGCTCCTCAAGCCACGGTATCCAGGAAGCAGAAAGAAAAAAAGGAGCTAAAGAGAAGAATATGCCCTTCCAGGTCATGCCCACAGTGATCCGCCCACCCCTTCCAATCAGGACCTATTCTTAACATCACATTTATATAAACCATGAATGGATTAATCTAATGATGAGTACAGTGCCCCATGATCCAATAACCTTCCAAAAACCCCACCTCTAAATATATGAGATTTGTGATACATCTTAGATCTAAATCGCAATATGAAGTGATTAATAACGTGCATGTTTCCATGCGTGTTATGTGTACTTTGTTGCTAATAAATGGAATAATACACTACATAATATTTTAGCAACTTGTTTTTTCTGACTTTACAGTATATTGTACATATATATTTCCATCAGAGCTTCAGTTTCATTAATCTTTTTATGTTTATGGCAAATGATTGGCAGTGAGTTATCATTTGAAGTGAATAAGTTATCTGTAAGCACACACTTACTTTTCTAGTTAATATGGAAAATTTTAGAAGCTGTTGAGAGTAATTTCTGGCAATGAATCAGCGTTAAAATATGTTGCATATACACTAATTGATGAATTCATACATTGCTTTTTTAAACAGAACAAATGAAGACACCTATAATGATGTAATGAAATGAAGCCCAAATGAAATATTTAAACTAGGCTTATTATTAACAAAGACTCAGCAGTTATCTTCTGAAAGCATAGCTATAGCCAAATATTATTCAGCAATTTCCATTCTGTATCATCTCTGGCAAACTATGCCAAGAATATTTTCATGAACCAAACACTACGCTAGTTTCTAAAAATATTTTCTTCCTTCCCCACCACCCAGGACCACCACACCACACCTCACCTAGTGTAACCTACAAAGCTAGAAATTGTGCTGATGACCAAGTCTTGACAATCACATCTGACACAAACGACCATTCCAAAGAGTGACTGACATCTACACAAAGAAATAAATAAATAAGCATCTTACAGTAGATCTTCAAGAATATTTGTAAATATTCCCTTTCACTCTGGCACAAAAGGAAAAGTAAAGGTGATGAAATTTGTGGCCATAGGTTTTAAAATCTTATTCTCATAAACCCTGCAGGAGTTCAATATACAAGAAATAATTTTGAGGGCAAAGATTTTTTACTGTGAAAGTGAAGGAATAAAACCTTTTAGTAATAAAAAAATTATTATTCTCACCCTCTAAAATTCTATTTTTACAACATGAAGCCCTGTAATTCCTCTCGGCTTATCTCCTAATTAGTCTCTATTAAAAATACTTGGTGTTGTTCTTGTGAATTAATTCAGCATTGACCCTCACGTGCCTCATTACAAACCCTTCCAGAATACGTCTCCATCGCAAGTTAGGTGCTTAAGGAGATTTACTTGTTCTCGAGGCTAAGCAGTCACTTAGCCCATCATATTGGCTGGCAAGATTTAAACACAAGCAACCCTACTAGACACCGGTGGCTAAGACAGTGGTTGGATTACAAGGCAAAGAAGGCCAGAAACTCAAATTAACCCCATGAAGCCATCAGTTAGAAACCACCAATTGGACAAGTAAAGTCCCAAGTACTTTCGGTTCAGCCCTGGATTGCTTGATTTCCCAAAGTTGGGGGTTCTTTGAGTTGTTTTCCTTTACTGTTTAAAGTCAAGTGGAAATAAATCACGGAGTTCAGTCATTTCAATGGAAAAGCCATCGGTAAGAATACCAGTAATGAAAGACAGAATACATTTCAGTTAGAAATCAAACTTTTCAAGAAATTTAGAATTTCTTTCACAATACAATTAAGTACAATATTTTGAGGACAAGGGTTCATCTTAGCAGATTTAAGTCTGCCACTGTCTACTCACCAAAAAAATCTTACTAATTGAACAAGTTATCAAATAGACATTTTATATGCAGAAGGATATGCTTCTGCCTAACTCGTTTGTAGGGAGACAGGGAATGTATTGCTTTGCATCTCTTAAATTTTCCTCTGTGCCTACTGCAGTAGGTGAGTACGGATTGGGAGTTGAAATTTAACACTGCCCAACACTTAGAACTGCTGAATTTCATTTCAAATAGCAGTCAGTTCAGCATAAATCCTGTTTGCAGAATGAAATGCCGTAAGAAGACAATGCCCCAAATACCACACTCCTCCTTTATTCTACTCTCCTTCTGCTCCTCCAGTTATGTCATGTTTTGAGGGGTAACAAGTATAGGGGTGAGGTGCAGGGGAAAGAAAAAAGAGGAAGACAAAAACAGAAGGGTTTCAGCCATCCTCAAAGACCACTCTTTGTTCCAGCAATGAGAAATGTTTGTTGATTGACTTTCCTCTTGCAACAGCATTGCTTTGACAAAACAAATGAACAGAAGATTAATCATAATCATGCTTGGTGAACTTTTGCACGAAATTGTAGCATATCGTATCATATTCCTCACCATTAAATTTGCGCATGCTGCCAGAATACGTTGGAATTTTACACAAAGGGCCCAAGAGAATAAGACACAGTGCCCTGGAGCTCTGAGATATGCTGAAGGAAAAATGAGAACAGGAAAATTAAAATGAGCTAAATCACTGCTACTTAACAGAGTCCTGAATATATTTAATTACCTACTCACTTGATTTTTTTCACATTCTTTTACTTTAGTGTGTGTGTGTGTGTGTGTGTGTGTGTGTGTGTGTTAAGCACATTATGTGCGGCTTCCTGAAGAGCTGACTCTGAGATTTAGACAGTGCATAAAGACGCGTAGCTGTTACAGCAAGGGTTAAAATGTGCACACGCCTGTGGCAATTTACTTCTTCGACGAAGCTGTCAAAACATTTCAACTGTGTCCCTGTCACTCCTCCCGTCCTCAGCTCGCCTCTGCCCAGCAGGGGCTCCCAGCAGCGACTCTTTGTCAAAAGAAAAGACGCTGTCAGACGGCAAATTGTACCTTTCGAAAAGGATTCCCAACTTGTATTATGTTGATTGTCATGTTTATTTCTTTATGTCTTTTTTCGCAGAATCCTTTTCATTTTGATTTGCTGATTCTTTTTCAGTTTGATTTAGCGAAAATGGTCCATATTTTAGGTCAGTTAACAACTGAATAAAAGACATTACATTTGTCTATAACTGTGTTTTTAAAACACCCCAATAGCTAGATTCTGTCATTTTTTCTGATTGTTACAGGAAAACTGAGTTAGACAAAAATATTATAAGCAGTCAGACAGAGCTAGGTCCTCAAAGAAACCAGTGCAGAAGTTCAGATACCTTGTGACCTCTGAGGAGACAGGCACCTCCTGCTGTGGGCCAGGTCTCAAGACAAAAGACAGAACAAATGCACCCATATCCTAAGGATTGGTATTCTAAATAGTTCTCTATCACCCTGAGGAAGTCAGCAGTCAGCATCCCACCCCCTACAGGAAGAGTCATTGTCATTAAGCATCCCCGCTTACTACGTGACTTGCTTCCCCATTTGTCCTTGATTTAATCAATTTTACCTGAACAATTAATCTTATTGGTTAACTGTAGTTATGTCCCACCTTATGCCCACCTTGCAGGTTCCCGTTTTCCCCGCCTTGGACCCATCTAACCTCATGGTTTTACTCTATAAAAGTCCCTAAAAATGACAAAGTCTTTGGCAACCCGCTCGGGCCCCCTTCTGTCCCTCAGACAGAAGCTTTCTTTCCCTCAATAAGTATTTTCTGCTCTTACCCTCCGTTGTTCCTAAAATTCATTCTTCGATTTTAGAGAACACGAACTCGCGCCGGACGTATAGTAGGTTGGGAGTTTCATTCCCCCATATCATTTGGAGGTCTGGGATCATTTTTCCTATATCATGATCAATGAGGAACATGAGCCCACTGCAGAAAAGCAAGAATGCAGAATGAGCTGTAGCAGAGAGGCTTCACTAATCCTGCTTCTGAAGTTTTTAATGTGCACAAGGCAACAAAAGAGAATCCCAAGAGTGTCAAACCACAGATATCACCCTACAATTAAAAATAATTAATAAATAAAAAGTATTAAAATAGAATATAATACATAATATTAACTTACACAAACATTATTAATATATTGAAAAAATTTATTGAACACTCATCAAGGACCCACTTTTACAGCTTGAATTCATTTAATGCTCACACATAGGCTTTCACAGAGTGCCTCTTTAAGACTTGGAGTAACGGATCAAAAGCATAGTAGTTGCCCTCTGACAGCTCACAGTCAAACAAGTAAACAAAAAACAGTAAACATTTATAAAATGCAACTAGGTAGACAAATGCACATTTACAGAGACCATTAATTATGTCAGTTGGTTTGGATTAGGAAACACCTAGAGGATTAGTGGAATGCACTTCTGTGTGTGTCTGAGTGCTGTGGAACCTGACCTAGGGTACTGAATCTGGTCCCTGGTTGCTACTGCTCTGGCACTGTTCCACTACTATGCTTCTCTGCCAGTGTGAATTAAACAGATTTGCTCATCCACACTCTACCACCATGAAGTTTCTGCCTTGAAGCCAGCCCACCATGAACTGATTCCCCAGAAACCATGAGCCAAATGAAACCTCTACTTCTCTAAATTGTAGGTATAGGGTATTATGTTCCAGCAACAGGAGAACTGACTAACACACTTACAAGGCATCCAGGAAAGAACATCCAACCACGACTGGAGGAGTTGGGGATGTTAACCAAGTATGAGTTTGTATTAAAAAAAAAAAATTGAGAAGCAAGTTCGCCAAAAGATAAAATAAAATATCGAGGTGAGAACAAGAGAAAGAAACCTAATTTTCTAGACCAAAAGCTCAACCTTGCAAAGGCAGAGAGTTATAAAATTGTAAGCAAGCAATGCACTTGGAGGACCAGCCAAAGATTATGTTATTAAAGCTCAGAAGAGGGGGAGACAAGATGCAAGTCTTGGGATGTCCTGCTACAGAGCCTGAGCTTTATCTTTGAGGCTCAGGGAATACAACAGTAGTTTTTAACAGAGTGGCTAAGGGATAGTATTTTTAATCTAGAAAAAAATGGATTCTGTTCTCAACCTCGAAATAACAGTAAGCATAGATGTCCTTTATTGAGTGCACGTATCTGCCATCACTTTATTCATCATTCTTACCTAACTCTCATGACACGTTACATGCAGGTACTACTATCCTCATTTTGTAGATACGATAAATAATGCTCAAAAACTCTAAGTAATTTGCCCAAATTTATCTCACAACTAAGAACTAAGGCTAAATTTCCTAAGAATCTCACTTCCCCGACTTATTTCTCAAAGCAGTTGAGGTTGCGTGGTCAAGAGCAGGTGTCTTGGAGGTGTTGGGGCTCAGAAAACAATACCTTCAAGTGAAGGCTTTAGAAGCAAAGTTTCTCTTTCATCTTCAAAGTTAGGAATGAAGTAAACCTCTTTTCTTTAAAAGTCAGCTTGCCTCAGGTATTTCATTATAGCAACCATAACAAACAAAACAAACAATAAGTACTACAGATAGAAGTAAAGAGCAATAAAGCTTTTGTAGAAATTTAAGAAGAAGCAACCAAGAAACCAATGAAATAAGTAACTGTGTAGAGTAAGAGAAGTTAAATAAGAGATACTAATGGAGCTGAAGTTTGGAGGCTCAGGAAATGATACCCTAACACTGGCCCTTTGACACAGTGAGAGACCACAGAGCCTGCCTCCCGTTGACCTCCCCTCATCTCTTCACTCTCCCTACGCCTGTGCAAGGAGAGGTCTTCTGCAAAGTTCCTTCAGCAATATCACTGAATCTGCCAAAGGAAGAGCACAGTGAACATTGGTCTTCTTGTTGAAATTTCATTACCCAGAGAAGATTAAACTCATATCACCAGAAGGAAAACTGAATATCACACATCACATCTAGAGCCCAGTGGAAATTTGTCCCGGGCTATTGTGTGCTGTTCTGGGCCCATTCATCTGCCCTAAACATAATTTGCTATCCCTTTAAAATCTCCTCTCTCTTTATGAAGAGGGTGTTTTAACTTCACTTATTTGACTTTTTCTGTGTGTCTAATACTTTGCATACAGTTTCAGTGTTTCTGTACCTTAATAAATGCATACTTTTTTCTCATTAATTTGCCCATTGTCAGTTTATTACATAGACTAAAGTTATCAAATCTGCAAAAGATAAAATTTTAAATTTCTCTGTCAGCAAACAGGAATGGGTGGCAGATTGGATGATGGAAGTAAGAGACAGAACTTGGGAGGACTTTCTGGCTTGGGGGTTTGGGTTGCTAAGCACATGACAGCCCCGAGAAAAGGAATAGAAGGGAAAATGAAAATTAGGACTATCTTGAGTAACTTCTATTCACTAAATAAATAAATGGCTATTTCAATTTAGCATATGTCAAATTCATGGTCTCTGTCCAACATTCACAATATGTATCCCATAGCCTTGAAAGTACCGATCTTGACCTTTGGAAAGAAGTTTGTGCTAATGAAAACGAGAATATTCACAGGTAACTGAAACTATGTGACCATGAATGTCATGCTAGAGAGACTGGAATGAAAACAGACAAAGAAGGGAGTTATTTGAGGACTCACTAACCCCACACATGTGGGAGCCCAACACTAAAGCAATAGAAAGAAAGCAAGGGATTCATGAAAAAAAAAAAAAAAAAAAACTAAGAATGTCAAGGAAGTAGGAAAACAAACAAGAAAGAGTACTGTTATCAAGATCAGAGGAAATGAAAAAGTGGAATGGCTGAGAGTGGTGCAAGCTGTGAAGGCCAGGGGTGCAGGAGCAGGAGAAGAGTCCACTCCACCTGGGAGGGAGGGTCAGCTTCAAGGAAACAATGAGGGCCCATGAAGAGTATGGCAGATGCCCGCGTTGGAGAAGACGGCTCTCCTTACTTTATGTCTCCTTGGGTGCACGCCCTCTGGTAATGTCCCCGCTTCAACCGAGTCTTAGCCTAGTCACATGATCTGCTTTGGCCTTGTGAGGAAGCATTATTCAAGCAGAGACCTGAAAAAGTGGTTTCATGTTTTAACTTTCTCTTCTGCATGCTTCCCGCTGCGGCACAAACATGTCCAGGCTAACCAGTAAGATGAATGTGAGAGTCGTCTTCACAGACTCCAGCTCAGTTGCCTGGTCAAGCCCATGCTAGACCAACCAACCCCTGACCAACCCAACTGGCCCCCAACACTGGAGGCAAGCTGGGCCAAGATCAACCAGCTCAACCACCCATATTTTCATGAGGAATAATCAGTGGTTGCCACCTCCACACACTAAATTTTGTCATGGTTTATTATAGGGTAGCTAACCGGTATAAAGCAAGATACATGAACACAAGCTACGTGCAACAAACTCATCTCAAAACCCAACCAGCATAATTATCTTGCTTTCACATCTGTCCTTTTAATGTCTTGTGTCTATGACAGGGTTCTCCAAAGCAGATTCCCTCACTGGTTTATCAACCACCACGGACTTGTTTCTACCTCTCAAGCAGCTTTTCTTCCCACTCCTGAAAACTCAGACTGTATCAACTGCAAAGAACCTCCAGTGTGGCCCCTGCTTCCTCCACACCTGAAGAATTACATCAGAGAAGCAAAACAAAACAAAACAAAACACAAAACAGCTACTTAACAGAAATAATAGGAGAATAGGGAGAAATTAAAAAAGAAACAGGTACAGTTATAACTGGTGCTGGTGGTGAAGGGATTCAAAAGAGAGCATTAAATTACACAGCATAGGAGACAATTAGTATTCAGGGTATTCTCTCATAATAGCTTCTATTGGCTGCGTTAGGGAAATTCGTTCCAAGAGAGAGGTAATAGAACAGACTGCTCAAGGAAAGCAGGCCAGGCTTGAAATAGCTGTTTGAGCAACAGCAACAGAAAGGGTCATCCAGAAACATCCAGAGGCCAGCAAGCAGGTGGCTGAGAGTGGAAATGAGGAACCAGCAGAGAAACCAGTTCCACGGTGACTTACAGCAACACTGTTCTAAAAACACACGAAGTCCAAATGGCGATAGAAAGTGAACGGGGCAGGGTCTTGGCCATAAGAATCGAGAGTCCTGGAGCAAGTTATTAAAATCAAAGTCCATAGAGCCAGGATGGCAAAAATTTTAGAGACTAGGGCCCAAACTGTAACCCAAGTCACACAAGTGCCAGTGTTGCAACTGAACCTGAATACTGAGCCTGTAGCTTAGAAAAAACAACTCATACATTAACATCTTTTGTCTTAAAAGGAAAAAACAGTAACACGCATACTATAGGTTCACCACCACTGCCATAGGGTGTTCCATGACCCGGGTGCCAGGGACAGTCACTTTCCTATTCCCACCACTCCCAGTCTCCTCCTTTATCCCTTCCTCTCGCTTAACTCTTAGCCTTCTATCTCATCCCAGAATGAATATTGTTCTCCTGGAGACATCTTCCCCACCTGTACCAACAAGGTCTATTCTCATCTCCTTACACTTTCTTATATATATTCTTTGGAGCACAATTGCATTGTAATTTTTCATGTCTAAGTAATTAAAAATGTAATTTTTATTTGAGTGATTCTGATTAATCTCCTACTCCCCAGCTGACTAAAAGCTCCAGGCACATATATCTTTTCTGTTCCTCTCATCAGCGTTCCGCTTCCTGGGTCTGGCAAAGTACCTTGTTCTTAGTAGGTGTTCAATGGATAGATTTTGAGTAAGTAAATTAATGAATGATTGGATGAATTGTGAAGGACTGAATAATTAAACAAGTAAATAAAGAAGTGAATAAGTCCAAAAAAAAGTCAGGACCTCAGTGAATTTCAAAAGAAATTTCAAGAGCTTCACTGATGAACAATGGGAAAGCCGTAAGGCTAACAGATGTAAAGGACTGAATTGTGCTGTTGCAGAATTCGTTTGTTGAAGCCCTCACACCTAATGTGAACGTATTCAGAAACAGGACACTTAAAGAAGGAATTATAACGAAATGGATGTATCAGGGCCAACCCCCAATTCAACAGGCCTGGTGCTCCTATGAGTAGCGGAGAAGACAACAGAAGCGAACATGCGGAGAAATGGCCATGTGAGAGGGCACAGGTGACAGCCGTAACCTGCCAGCTGGGAAAGAGGTGACACCAGACACCAACCTACTGACATCTAGAGCAGGGGCTCCCAGTCTCCAGTGCTGGGAAAAGTGAATTTTCATTGTCTAAGCCACCAGTACGTGGTGATCCACTGTGGGAGACTGGTACAGGAGTCCACAGATACAAGATGAGGGCCAGTAGCATGAGAGAACAGAAAAACCTAAAAGTTAAGGGACAGAGAAGCAAACTGATTCTCCTGCATTTCGGATTATTTTGAATGAATAACAACATCAGAAGATGGAGGCTAACTATTACATACTGAAGGGGGAAGAAGACGACTAACACAAGTAAATCCGAGCACAGTATTTTGATGACATACCCACACTCCAGGGAGAAAGCAAACTGCAAATAAATCTCAAACTCTTTCTGATAGGCAGGTTTTTCATTTGTGGTTATTGTGATATCGAGAAAATAAATAACATGATAGTTCCTGGGAGCCAGGTTCCAACTGTGGAAAAGAAAGATGAAAATATGGACAAAGTAAACCAACAAAAACCCTGCAGCTGTCAGGGAAGAAAGATTCACTCCGATGAGAATCATCAGCAGAGGCAAAGTCCCGGTGAGGGCTGCCGATGAGCAGAGCATGGACGTGGTCCTAAAGTTCCTCCCCACAGAGCACTGACAAGAGGGACGTAATAACTCTACAGGGTACAAACCAGAAAGTACTTGAAAAGATGATTGAGTTAACGTCTCCATTTAGGAGCAGACAGGCACCGTGTGCTCGAAACGCCATGGTCTGCGCAGGCCATGACGCGGACACTGTCTGCAGCTAGAGAGGAACGATCTGCATCCAGTCATCAGGAAACGTCAGGCGGACCCAAGTGAAGTATGGCGGAAGATGCCCCATCCACTCTGAAAATGTCACTGTTGTGGGCGATAAAGAAAAGCTGGGGAAATCTTCCAGACCTGGATACTGAAGACGTGAGACGACAAGCTGTAGTACAGGATCCTGACCAGGATTCTGTGTCAGAGAAAGGAAAGGCGGCAGCAGACATTACAAGGACAATCAGCAAGTTGGATTATGGACTACAGATTCTATAAGAGCACTGCTTTCTCACATTTTACCCAGCTATTCCCCTTCTGGTTATCTTCACAGAAGAATTAAAAGCATCCTACCACAGCAATATATGTGCACCCATGTTTATAGCAGCACAATTTGTAGTAGCTAGATCTTGGAAACAACCCAAATGCCCATCAACCAAGGAATGGATAGAAAAGATGTGGTCTTTTTATAAGATGGACCTCTACTCACCCATAAAGAAGGATAAATAAGAGACTTTTATAGGGAAATGGATGCAACTTGAGTCCATACTCATAAGTGAAATAAATCAGACTCACATGCGTAAACATCATATTGTCTCCCTAGTGTGAGAAACTGAAAGAGAAAATAACGTCCAAAATGTACAATAGATATGGTGAAATGGGAAGAAATTGTTCAAAAAGAAAGAGGAACTAGGGTGGGGAAAAGAGGAAAGGAAGGAAGGGAAAATGAAAAATAAATACCAGACAGCTATACTGTTAGTTTCCCTTAGTTCATTGAAAAGAAAGATTTGTGCTAATATTGATTGGAGAATTTTTTATGCCCATATCTTGTACTCTGAGTAACCCCATGAAGACAGCAACATACAATGTGTTAACTATTGTTATTCTCCTATTATTTTGTTTTGAAATTTTGTTTTACTTTTTTCCCATAAAATAAAATGTTAAAAAATTAAAAAGTACTGTCTTCTATGTCAAATGTCCTGAAGTGTATAACTATACTACAGAAATGTCAGAGATTATCTATTTTTCTTTGAAAATCCATCAAAGTACTAAGCGATAAGAGAGAATGGCACGAAATACATAAATAACAATGTGCTTGAGGATGGGGTGAAAACATAATAAAGCAAATGTGTCGCTGCTGAAAATTGTCAAACTTGGGAAAGAATCGATGAAACTCTCCATTAGCCCTTCAACCTTTCTGTCAGCTAGACGTTATTTCAAAATAAAACTTTTAAAAGAAAGTCAAATAAGCATTAAAGAGCAGAGAGATGAAGGGGCTCTGGGTGGTGTAAGGTGCAGGCCTAGATTTTAAGGTAGATTTTTCTATAGTCCGGGAGACAAACAACAGTCCTCATTTTACTGAAGGGAAACGGGGGCTCAGAGGGCTCCAGATCTGCGTGTCCCAGGGAAGAGGAGAGCCAGAGCAGGAGAGGATGAGGCTCCTTCTTCCCTGGGCTCCACCTGCGTCTTTGACCAGTCCCTTGGTGGATGAGCCCGCGGCGGGAAACATGGCCTCCTCCTGCACAGCTGAAACGCTGCTCTGCTCCGGCCACCAATCATCTCAGGAAAGTTCCGGGCTGCACAAGGGCCCTGGGTATTGTCCTTTTATTGTCTTGATGCAGCTGATGAAAAGGAGCCTGTCGTAAGATCTCTGACCCCACCACCGCTGTCTGTAAACTGCAAGGGAATGATAGTTCCTCATCGTGTATAGTCTTGGCTTTAATAAGCAGGCCTCCTGATTTTCTCAAGCTCCTGGCGC
This sequence comes from Dasyprocta punctata, assembly GCA_004363535.1. NCBI lineage: Eukaryota > Metazoa > Chordata > Mammalia > Rodentia > Dasyproctidae > Dasyprocta > Dasyprocta punctata. The sequence goes on from RJWM01020949.1 coordinate 26,018, forward strand.
ACACGGTTATAAACCTGGCTCCCCCACCCAGATGATGGGAGACAATGTCAGATCTAGGTCACTGAACTGAGCTAAAATAACATGTATGGCTGTCTTATACATCATTTTAAAATAGTCTTACGATATGTATCCTCCAAAAAAAAAAAAAAAAACCATACTCTCTTTCTCTATTAGTCTCCCAGTTCCCAGTAATTTCCATTGCTAACTTTGGCTTCTGAATCTGCCTAATTAATACTTCCAGAACTATCGGTACTACACAGTGCCACTTAGACTAAGCTACGGGCGGCCCCAGGAAGAGCAGTCAGTGGACTGAGATTATCTTGGCTTTCTGGTCTTCCCTTCTCTACCTCTCTCCCATCTGCCCCTGCCTGCGGTCTCACCTCAGCCTAGAATCCCCTTGGAATCCTCCTCTCCCTGGGTATGGTAGCTCAACTCATCAAGAGACAGATTCCTAGCCGGGAGTGGTGACTCACGCCTTTGATCCCAGCACTCAGGAGGCTGAGGTAGGCGGAGCATTGTGAGTTTGAGGCCGGCTACAACGTGAGTGCAAGACTGGCCTGAGCTACATAGTGCGACTCTGCCTCAAAAAGCTAGGACTGGGAGTTTGGCTCAGTGGCTTAAGTGCTTCCTTGGCAGGCGTGAGGCTGTGAGTTTGAACCCCAGTACTGGAAAAAAAAAAAAGACAGATCCACTTGTCCACCCCGGCCATGAGACTCGCCAAACAGGACAGAGCAAACAAGAGTCAGGAGAGGTGCGTGTGCATTAGGACCTGCTCTCTTGCTGCAGCTGGAAAGCTGAGACCAACACTTTTCCAGGCAGCAGAAACCCATGAGAGGAGGAGAAGCCACTACAGCAGAACCAAGATACCCTGGGCAACAGCCAGCCAACTGCTAGACACATGAGGGGACCAGGCCCCAGCGGACCCGTCAGTCGACGCCAAAGAGATCAGTGACTGCAGACTCATGAGTTAAACCAGATGGGATCAGCAGGCTGATCACCAGGCTAACCCACACCTTAACGATGAGCTAAGTAAGGATTCCTGGTGCAGGCTGCTGTGTCCTGGGGCAGCTATTCACGCAGCAAGACACAGCTACTACAGACTGGAGCACATCAGTGTAGGTACCTGGTTGTCCATCTCCACCACACCTCACCGCTAACCCGCCCGATGACTGATCTGATCTTTTTTTTTTTTTTGCGGCACCAGGGATCGAACTCACAACCTCGCACCTGTCAGGCAGGCGCTTAAGCCACGGAGCCAATCTCCCAGCCCTAGTTTTTTGAGGCAGGGTCACACTATGTAGCTCAGGCCAATCTTGCGCTCATGTTGTAGCCCAAGCTGGGCCTCGAACTCACAACGCTCCTCCTACCTCAGCCTCCCGAGTGCTGGGATTATAGGTGTGCGCCACCACGCCTGGCTCCAGTGGCTGATCTTTTCTCACCATCAAAATTTATTTTCTTCATGAATTTTAAGACCTTAACATATTTGACCAAGCTGATGCACTAATATGAATTAGTGTAGCCAGAATACAGTAACCCATGCACAGAGACCCCAAAAAGGCCCCAAAATAAACTTCTTCGTTCCCTCTGTCATTCATGACTTGTCCCTCTATTCCCCTCAGAGGTATAAAGTGTAACCGTCGTTAGATCCAGCGGGAATGGAGTCTGTACACTTGGGCTCCAGATATTACTGATTTAACTCTTTCTGGCCTCCTCTCCTTCTACGTGGTCAAATCTAAACAGTTTCTAAATGAACTGACTAATCTTACTCCACACATTTAAGTCCTTCTGCTGGCCTCTTTTCTGTCCCTCTATCAATGGTCACCCCCTCACCTCCAACATTAAAGTTCCACAAAGCCCCCCACATAATCAGCCAGAATCCATGGTTTTCATGCTCCTAGTATGTCACCAAGTTGCAAAACACTCATTTCGCCCACAAAACTGGTCTCCTAGTTACCCTATCATTGTTCCCTCCTGGAATATCAACGAAATAGACAGCCTAAGTTTCTGTTGTTAATTCCCTCACTGCCCTGGGTTCCTGTCGCACCGTGGGCTCTCCCTCTCCTACGTCTCCACCTACAACGCCACCTGCCACGATGTGACACCACCCAGCAGGCTCTCACAAGAAGCTGGACCAAGGGAGCTGCCTGATCTTGAAATTTTCTTTCTCTAAAACTGTGAGCTAAATAAACCTCTTTCCTCTAGACAGCACTCAGCTTCAGGTATATTGTTACAGTAACACAAAACAGGCTAACATAAAACATCGGAACCAAGCAGTGAGGCTGTTTTGTAACTTTACCTGAAAATGTGGACATGGCTTTGGAACTGGGTTGTGGGAAGAGGTTGTAAGAGTGTGGAGGAGCAGAGTAGAAAATACCTACAACGCTGTGCGTAGGGACTGAGAATTCTTCTGGGGGTGCAACTTAAGAGACAAAGACACTAGGGAATTAGTCTCAGATAGATATGAGTATCCTACTGGAAACTGGAAGAAAGCCTATCTTTATTACAAAGAACTTGACTGGGTCATATGCATGCTCTAGGACTTTGGAGAAGGTCAAATTTAAGATCAATGAAGAACTGATGGAAGAAGTATCTGAACAATTAGACATGTAGACTGCTGCTCTGTTCCTTGGTACTAGGGGCTGAATCCAGGGCTAAGCTAGATCCCCATCCCTTATCCTTGACACTCACGCTGAACTACATCTCCAGCTCAGCCCCCATTCGCATTCTGAGATGGGATCTCACTAAGCCGCTAAACTGCCCAGGCTGAGCTCAAACTTACGATCCTCCTGCTACAGGCTCCCACGGACAGGTGCCAACACACCCAGCTGGTTGCTTTTTAAACGCTTTTGCTCATATGGGGCGGGGGAGTAGAAAACAGAAGAGAAAGGTGTGGAATATTTACAGCCTGGGGCGGAGCATACAAAGCATGACCAATTCAGCAGGCAGTCAACCCCTTGCTAATGAGATGAGCATGGATACTAGTCAAGAGGACGACTGGAAAAAAGCCTCAAGGACATCTCAGGAATCTCCAAGACTAAACCTCCCATCACATGTCCAGGGGTCCAGAAGGGAAGAATTACTTCAGGGAAGGTGCCCAGGGCACTCTCCACAGGGTTAACCACCCCGGACCCCTGAGGACTCTGCGCCCTGCATGGTCGGTGCATGTGCCGGCTGCTGACTCTGCAGTGTGAAGACGAAAGACTCCTGCGACTTCAAAGAGACAGGCAGGAGTTTGCTGATGGGGTGGGGACACCACAGAGAGCTCTCAATGGGGCCACACTGAGTGCAGCCACAGCTGGAACCCCAGAAGGGTGGAGCCCCCAGAGCATGCAGTGCCCTTTAGAAACCTGCAGACAGTAGCTGCCTCCTGAGAAGGCAGTGGTGGGGGCTGTGGCTAGCAAATCCCTGAAGCAGGGCTGCCAAGCTTGGGGACCCATGAACCCCTACCGCAGGGTGCACAGGAGGCCACATTGGGACTGCATTGCCCTGCCAGGCTTCAGTTTTGCTAGGGGTCCCCTTCTTTAGGGAATAGCTAGGAATATCTGCCTTGTGCCTGTCCTGCCATGGTAACTTGGAATTATGTAGATTTTTTTTTTTCATTTTAAGATCCACATTGGAAGGGAGCTGCCTTGAGTCTCAGGTAAGGCTTTGGACATGGACTCTTTGACGATGCCGAGATGAGTAAGGTGAGTGTAGACACGGGGACTAAGGGATGCAGAGAATGCATTTTGCACTGAAGATATAAACTTGGGGGGCAGGAGCCAAATGCTATGATTTGGATAAGTGCTGAGTGGGCCCCAAAAGTACATGATTGGAATCTTGGCCTTCCGTGTGGCGATGCTGGGAGGTGGGACTCCGTGTAAGGGTTAGAGGAGGCTCTGCCCCTGGGAGGAGCTCATGTAAACTCAGGGGCCCACAGTTCCTTCCCACGAGAGCGAGTCGTTATAAAAGACCAAGGCTGCCCCTTCCCAGCCTCTGACTTCCTAGCTCACCCTACCATCTCTCCCGTATGTGACACAGCCAAAGTCCAAACCGATGGGACCACCCGATCTTGGACTTTTGCCTCCAAAACTGTGAGATATGTAAAGAAAAAAGAAAGATATATAAAGTTAAAAAAATGTGCACTCATTCAAGAAACACTAACCACACGCTTAGGTCACTGAGAGCCTCCTCTCTCTTGGTCTTATGATCCAATGAGTAAAAAATCTGCAGCAGTAAGTCTCCCAGCCTCTCGCCCCACCTCCTCACCTATTCCTCCCAAGGGAAAGAAATTGAGTATATCATTGCAGACTCTGAGAGAAAAAGGTGGGCCACCTTGGCAGAGTCTCTTCTGGGCCTTGCTTTTTCATATTTTGGTCCAGAAGGCAACATCTTGGTTGACTGTCTGCCACATAAGTGCAGCGGGCCAAGTTTGACCCCTGCAGGAAGGTTGTGATAGTGCGTGTAGAGGTGTCCCCCAAAGACTCACGCACTCGTAAGCGGGGCTGTTTGGGGATGGCTGGATCTAAGGCATATGAATGAAGATTAAGGTTATGTGAATATGGATTAAGGGCATGATAAGTAAATCCATCCACTGACTGTTTTAGCATAGTCGCGGGTGTAGATGATTGGGTGTGCCTGTGGGTGGTGCTATCCAATAGGCTCGTAACCTAGAGGGAACAAAAGGGAAAGGAAGGCTGCTGCTTTCTGCCTCCCTCACCACGGACTGTTTCTCCCCTGTGATGCCCCTGCCATGCTGCCCTGCCATGCTGCCCTGCTTTGGGGCAGCCGATTACGGGCTAAACCCTCTACACACCGCGAGCTAAAATAAACCTTTCCTCCTTCAGTTTATGGGTGTCAGGAATTTTTTTTTCCAGCACTGAAAGTGTAAGTAAGAGAAGAATCCTATGAAAATCAATGAAATGTTGTTAGCCCATTGAGATGGCACATCTAAGCAATATACTGTAATGCAACTGTCACTAATTTTTAAAATCCTCCCTCTTACTTAGCTCCAAAGTCACCCCACACAAAGGGCCTGGGCCAGGGGTCTCTAAAACCCAGCCCACCTTCCACAAACCAACAAGCTGCCTGGGAACTTTCTTCCAACTCTTCCATCCGGAGGCAGTCCCTGCTTATCATCCTCCTGCAGGAGTGCGTGTTTACTTTGAATCCGTTTGTCCAAGGGAAGAAACGGAATGTTCCTTTACTGACCCAAACAAAGGCAAACTGACATTGGCTAATAGCAAATCACCTAACTCCTGTGATGATCTCTCAACTGATTGGCAAGAAAAAGACAAATAATTTAAGAAGAAGTTATTTGACCCCTAAAACCCCAACACTTTTACACAGCAGACATTGTGCTGACAGGTGAGGAGACAGGAGTAGAACCGAGCCCTTGACATTGAAACCTTGCTGCCTTGCTGAACTTCCTAGGTCCTCAAAACCACGCTTGTTGACTCACTGCTTTAGGGTCGCATGGAGCGAGAGAGGGAGACTACTGCCTGAAACGCCTGGATTCCTGGCTCCGCTCTCAGCATCTTGGGGGCCATGTTGAGTTGCATGACCCAGGGACTCTGCAGAGCCCAGAGGTCACCGAGGTGACAGTGCTGCCACAGTCACGGACAAAGGACACAAGTTCCTCAAATTTAGGCACAGCACAGTGTACTCACAGACCTCTACAAAAGGCGGGCAGGACAGTGGCTCCCCTAGAGGGAGGGGCAGGCTAGGCTGTCCAGCAAACACATCACATGGCTCGTGACCCCAAGCACCTGCTCAGGGTTAGACGCTGTCAGTTCCCCGAGAAGCTCCCTTGGTCCATACTCCGGAACCCACTCGAGCTCTGAGTGCTGAATAGGAACTGTGTGTTCATGGAGGTTGAAGGCCCCAGACATGCCTGTGGGCTAGGTTGGCTGACACTCCGGCTTGGAGACTAGCCAGGTCTACTTCTGCTCAGCAGAAAGATCCCTAAATGAAGGGAGAACAGAACCACCGTACAGCAGGGTGGGCTCAGGCCTGAAATGCTGGAAAGCCTGTACTTGAGGGTTCTGAAATCCGAACCAGCAAGAAGCAGTTTTGCAGTGGAGTAGACTGTAGAATTCAGAACCATGTAAAAGCCCCACCTAAACTCTGGAATCAATGAATGGGGAAAGAGAAATGCAAGAAAGAAGAGAATCATGGGTAAACTACCTAGGATATACAGTGTTAGAGACCTTTTCAGATTGTTTTTTCATGCAGATAAGTTGATCCAGCATAAGGAGTTGAGACCAACTGAACAAATACTAACCTTGCTATGACGCCTTCATTGACGACACTCAGTGCCCTGGTTCCTAGATATAGTAGGATTGTTGACACAGTCTTACGGTGGGCCCAAACTGCTTACAAATCAAGGCACTTTGGGAAATGTCATCTGCCATATTATTTTATTTTTCTGGTGATGAGATTGAACCCCGGGCCCCACACATGCTAATATGCACTCTATCACTGAGCTACACTCCAGCCCTACCACACAAATTTTAGGTATACAAAGAGCATATGCCACTCTTAAGAACCTACAATGCTCAAGGAAGAGAAAGACCAGCACCTCCCGAGAACCCACCATGTTGGGTCAGGGAGGATCCAACCAGAAGACAACTAGCCAGCCTTCCTGATGCAAGCGGCGCAAACTCCAGGAAGAAAAAGATCAGCGCCTCCCGTGAGCCTACCAGTGCCAGAATCAGCAACACCCCAACTCCGTGAGCAACCTGCTGGTTCAGAGGACCGGCTAAGTTGATAGCAACTAAGGTGCATAAAGCGACTAAATGCTTGTATTATTTGGTTGATTTTGCAGGGCTGGGGCCAGCAGTCTGAGTATCTCCTGGGAGGATGACAGTATGCAATGTAGCAAATATGGGGGATGTCCTTCTATCTTGTCTTTGAAGTCCAATATTGTTCTCATTGTTTTTCTTTGTTCTGGTTAATTGTTTTGCTTTATTCAATACTCTGTTTTGATTGGTTTTATTCTGTTTTGTTTTTGGTTTGGTTTTGCTATACCAGATGGAATGGTTGACTATTGTGAAGATAACAAGATATACTATAGTAGCTATTGTTGTCCTAGTATCCTGCTTTGAAGTTCTGTACCAGTTCTATTGCTTTGTTTTGATTGACTTTGTTCTGTTGGATTTTACTATCTTTAAAATAAAATTTAAAAAAAAAGAACCTACAATGCTCCTGGCACCCTTGGTAAGCATTTTAATTCTCATTTCACCTCCTCCTAGGAATGCAAGAAAAAGTACCCTCACTTTACAAATAAGCAAAGTGACAGTTACTGAAATCAAGTGACAAGGTCACGGAGCTCGCAGGTATTGTGGTACAAGAACTGGGATTCATGGACACTGGCTCCAAAACCTCGATGCTAAGCACCACCTCGCTACAGAGCTGACATGGATAGAGAAGCACTTTTATGTGGCAAGAGGCACAGGGCGCATGTATTCTAGTCACACAGGATGCCAGGTGTTTACCCAGAGAAGGGGAGAACTGACCTCAGTTCTTGAGTTACACAGTTTCCTAAAACTCCATGACTGCACTGCCTGTAGGTGTTACAGGACTCTCTCTCTCTTCTCTGGTGGTGGTGGTGGCAGTGGTGGTGCTTTGTTTGAGACAGGGTCTCTTGGTGTTGCCCAGGTTAGTGTCCGAGTCATGAGCTCAAGTGATTTGCCCACCTCAGCCCCTTGCTGGGACTCAGGCAGCACCACTGCGGTTGGCTAGGTTTCCGGCACTTACCCTTCCCTCTCGAGACCTCATTCAAGGCCATGTGCACAGCCATCTCCACCTATTTTAGCAACTGCACCCTGAATCTGAAGACAATATTCTCTCACTCTCAGAAGAAAACTCCCATACCACAATGTGAGGAACAGATTTGGTCAATTTCATACCTGGATGGTTAAATCAAACTTTTCTAACATTATTGGGAAATACAGAAGTGCTAGCCAGTAACAAACCATTGCTTGCAAAAAATAAAAAGCCTATTCATTTAGGCTATTTTTATCATTAAGAATCCTTGCTGAAAAGAAAGAGGTGAGGGACCCAAATTAGAAAATTGAGAGGTCACACACACCTAGTCATAGTCCCAAACCACACTCCATGTGTAAAAGTTAAAAAAGAAAAAGATCGGTCCTCATCTGCCTTGAATAACAAAAAATACTTGCATATGCCTCAAAAAACTATAGCGTGAAATAAGAAGGCAGCATAAGCAACAACCAACAAACAGATATTTTTGAAAGTCTAAGCTTTAAAACGTTGCCCCTTCCTACTGAGAAATAGAAGTAGATTTGCCAATGCATTGACTCACACACCGCAGTTCAGGGCCGTTCTCCCCGGGGGGCAGAGCCCTGGTCCCTTGCTGCCCCTTTCATCTCTCCCGTCAAGGGGAGGCTCCTGGCCAGGAAACTCCATTTCTTCATGGTTTTCTTTTAGCATCTGCCTGTGCATGGTTGTTACAGTTGAACACACAGTCTTATTGGCTGCCTTGCTTGGCTGGGGGTATTTGCATTGCTAGAACAGAGGCTGCACGTGTGTGCATGCGTGCATGCATGTGTGTGCATGCATGTGCGTGTGTGCATGTGTGTGCGTGTGTGTGTGCATGTGTGTGTGCGTGTGTACATGTGTGTGTGCTCCCTTCTTTCTCTCTTCCTCCCAGGAGGCTGGTCTTGATCTTGATCTTGAGCCTGGTCCTCCTGAGACAGCCCGGTCACCTCTTGCCCTCTGTTTCTCGCTGGCATAAACTGGCTCTCTCCCTCTACGGGGCTTGGTTTCAACATTCAGCCTACACCGCCTCTCCACCATGGTTTTAGAAACATGCTATCTTATACACCACAGTTTCTTCTCAGCAGATACAGAACATAGAAATAAGACTTAGATCCATGCTATGGAGTGGAGGGAGGTGCAGCAGTTATTTAACCCCCTTTGTCCCTAAACTACTCAACCTAACATAATTTGTGTTAGGAATTCCTGTTTTCATTTTATCTGGCTCACTGTAGTTCTTTACTAATCACACACACACACACACACACACCAATGGAGATATTCAGGTATTTTCTTCATGTATATGTTCAGGACCTTGTAATGAGGAATCGTTGTGGAAGGGCTGAATCCCGTTACTCCCGGATCTCAAACCTAATCGCATCAAAATGTCATCTTAATCGCCAGTGAGAGACCCAACAACCTATGTTAAGTAGAAACTTTCAGAGCCAGGACACAGTTCTCGTGATCTCTTTGCTCCTTGGGCATGCTGCTTGGCAAGGTTCCTGTGGTGCCTGTTCCATTAGCATAGAACCCAGAGCAACGAAACTTGGGCAGAACTTCAGCCAAGCCATGGTAGGCATGTAGCGTCAACTGAGAGGTAAGCCTTTGTTGTTAGAACTCATTAACGTTTTGCAGCTGTTTGTTACCCAGCAGAGGCAGGGGAGTTATTTCAGGAGGATTCAGGTGCAAGTGGTGACTGCTCATCACGTTTGGGGTGCCAGAGCCTTGACTGGCACTGGAGGAGGGCACACAGGAGACTCCGACTCTCCTAGATGTCTTGCAGTCTCAACTTCAGTGAAGACTGCTCTTAGTGAAAAATCAGCTCAAGGCTCTTGGTGAGCATAAAATCCATGGCAAATTATTTCACCACAGCTCTCACAGTCCAGGGCCAATGCCCAGCCACCAACACACATGATAATCCTGAAGCTGAACTCAAGATTTACACTCATCCTACAGATAAGCTGAAGGTATGTTACATGATTTTAGGAGTACATGGGAAAAACCTCTACCCTGAAATTCCTCCCCTTTCGTAATGTGAAAGTGAATCTCACATTCCTATTTTTATTATACAAACAGTGGAAATGCTAGCAACTAAGCAGGAATTTGGGCTATCTAAATTTAAATTTCCATTTATTAAAAATCTCTCCCTTACCTCCCTGAAAAATGGAAATTCAACCTGTTTACATTTCCAAGGACAACTTTCCAAGGTGACTTCTTTCACTTTTGACAGTGAAAAATTGTTAGAAAATTCTTGCCCACAAAAGGTTGAATTGTGTCTCCACAGTCCTGTCTTTTTTCTTTTAAAGCTTCAGACTATCTATCTATCTTGACGTTCTATTTTTTTCCAAGGATACTGGAAAGAGGTCTTGTTCTTTGTCACTACTCTAAAATGCCAGACACATTTTAGTCAACAATAACTCTAAATGTTCCCTCTCTTATCCTTAAATGGATC
>RJWM01020950.1:0-36188 GCA_004363535.1 Dasyprocta punctata
GATTGAACTCAGGACCTTGCATTTGCCAGGCAGGCACTTAGGCTGCTGAACTATATCCCTGGATGTTGGTGATTTCTTTTGCTATGCAAAAGATTTTTTAATGAGATGAGATCCCAGTTGTTGATTCTTTGTGCCATATGTGGTACAGTTGGGGCTTTATTTATTAAGTCTTTGCCTATACCAAACTCTTCAAGAGTTCTACCTATTCTATCTTTCAGCATATTGAGTGTTTCTGGTTAGTGTTTAGATACTTGATCCATTTAGATTTTAGTTTAGTGCTCATGGACCTAGTTTTAGTCTTTGGCATGTGGAAAGTCAGTTTTTTCCAGCACCATTTATTAGAGACTGTCTTTCTCCCAGCGAACATGTTTGGCACCTTTGTCAAAGATAAGGTGGCTAAGTATGTCTGGAGTTGTTTCTACATTGTCTAGTCTGTTCCGTTGGACCAAAAGTCTGTTGTTTTTTTGCTTTTTGCTTTCTGTGTTTTGGCCAGGACCTTGCTATTTTTGTCACAGTAGCTTTGTAGTATAATTTCACCTTGGGGATTGTGATGCCTCCTGCCTTACCTTGGTTGCCCAGAATTACGTTTGCTACTCTAGGTCTCTTCTGGTTCCAGATGAATTTTAGGATTCTTTTCTCTAACTCTGTGAGATATGCTGTTGGAATTTTTATTGGGATTGCATTAAACCTGTGTAGTAATTTTGGAAATATGGCCATTTTCACTGTATTGGTTTTTCCTATCTAAGAGCACAGGACATCTGTACATTTTCTAATATCCTCTTCAATCTCCTTTTTCAGAGTACTGTAGTTTTCAGTATAGAGGTCTTTTGCATCCTTTGTTCAAATGATTCCTAGGTATTTCACTTTTTGGGATGCTATTGTGAAGGGTGTGGTTTTCCTAATTTCTCTCTTGGTGAGTTTCTTATTTCTGTGCAGGAAGGCTTTTTTTTTTTTTTTTTTTTTTTTCTGTGGTACCAGGGATCAAGCTCACAATCTCATGCCTGCCAGGCAGGTGCTTAAGCCACTGGGTCAAACTCCCAGACCTAGTTTTTTGAGGTAGGGCCACACTATGTAGTTCAGGCCAGCCTTGCACTCACATTGTAGCCCAAGTCAGCCTCGAACTTGCAATGTTCCTCCTACCTCAGCCTCCTGAGTGCTGTGATTAAAGGCATGCACCACCATGTCCTGCGAAAGCTATTGATTTTTGAATGTTGACTTTGTAGCCAGCTATGCTACTGAATTTGGTTATTAAATCTAGAAATCTTTTGGTGGGTTTTTTTGGGGGGGTCTTCTATGTAGAGTATCATGCCATCTGCAAATAATGATAATTTGACTTCCTCCTTTTCTATCCTTATTCCTTTTATTTCTTTCTGTTGTCTAATTGTTCTGGATAATGTTTCCAGAACTGTATTGACTGAGAGTGGTGACAGTGGACATCCTTGTCTTGTTCCTGATTTTAGAGTGAAAGGTTTCAGTTTTTATCTATTTAGTATGATGTTGACTGTTGGTTGGTCATAGATGGTTTTTATCAGATTAAAATAAAGACCACCTATTGCAATTTTCTGTAAGGTTTTAATGATGAATGGATGTTGGACTTTGTCAAATACTTTTCTGCATCTATTGAGATGATCATGTTGTTTTTCCCCTTGACTCTGTTAATATAGTATGTTACATTTATGGATTTGGGTATGTCAACCATCCCTATATCCCTGGAATGAATTCTACTTGGTCATGGTATATAATCTTCTAGATGATTTACTGCATTTTGTTTGCCAGTATTTTATTGAGACTTTCTGCATCTATATTCATTAGGGAGATTGGCCTGTAGTTCTCTTTCTTGGTTGTGTCCTTCTCTAGTGTTGGTTTCAGGGTAGTACTTGCTTCTGGGAATGAATTTGGGAGTACTGCTTTCCTTTTGATTTCATTGAAGAGTTTGTGAAGTAGTGGTATTAGATCTACTGTAAATTTCTTGTAGAATTCAGCAGTGAATCTATCAGAGCCTGGGCTTTTCTCTGTTGGTTGGTTTTTATTACATCTTCAATTTCATTGGATGATATGAGTTTATTTAGAATTTTTATATCTTCTTGATTCAGGTTTGTTATTTCATATGCATCTAGGAATCGGTTCATTTATCCTGCATTTTCCCTCTTATGAGAGTATGGGTTGTCAAGGTATAGATAATCTGGATTTCTGCAGGATCTGTTGTGATTTCACCATTTTCATTCCTAAATGGATGAATTTGGGTCTTTTTTTTCCCTTTTTTTTTATAAGGTTGGCTAAGGGTTTTTTTAAAATTCTACTTAATCTTTCAAAGAACCAACTCTTTGATTCATTGATTCTTTGTATTGTTTTCTTACTCTCTATTGCATTGGTTTCTGCTCTGATCTTAATAATATCCTCCCTCTTATGGGCTATGGGATTGATTTGCTCTTCTTTTTCTAGAAGATTGAGTTTCAACATTAAGCTGTTTATTTGAGCTTGCTTTGTTTTCCTTATATGGGCATTCACTGCTATAAATTTCCCTCACAGGACTGCTTTCATTGTTGTCCCATAAGGTCTGCTATGATGCATTAACATTACCATTTATTTGTAGAAATTAATATCTTATTTAATTTCTTCTCTCAACCACTGATTGTTCAAAAGGGTCTTATTTAATTTCCATATGTTTATGAATTCTTTTTTGTTTTCAGTATTGGAAATTGAACTCAGGCCCTTGCACTTGCCAGGCGTGTGCTGTGCCCCTGAGCTATATGCTCAACCCCGTTCATGAGTTCTTGTGGGTTTTTTTTTGCTATTGGTTTCCAATTTCATTGCAGTATGGTCTGATAATATGCATGGGATAATTTCAGTTCCTTTGCCTTTACTGTAATATGTTCTATGAGCTACTATGTAATCTATTTTGGAGAATGTCCTGTATGCAGCTGAGAAGAATGGGTATTCTGATGTTGTGGGATAGAACACTATGTAGATCTCTACTATGTCCATTTGTTCAAAAGTTTGGTTCAGTTCTAGTATTTCATTGCTTATTTTTTGTCTAGTTGATCTATTTGTGACAGTGGGCTCTTGAGGTCCCCCATTACAATTGTATTAGTGCTCATGTGACTTTTCAGGTCTGTTAATATTTATATAGTTGGGTGCACTGATGTTTCATGCATATATATTATGAGTATTATCTTTTCCTCTTCTGTTGTTTCCTTTACAAGGATTTAGTGACTTTCTTTGTCTCTCTTAATCAGTCTTGGGTTGAAATCCACTTTGTCTCCAGATAGAATAGCTACCCCCGCTTTTTTCCAGGTTCCTGTTTCATGGAGTGTTGCTTTTCATCCTTTGACTTTTGGTCTATGAATATGTTTGAGTTAAGTGTGTTTCCTGTATGCAGTGTATTGTTGGATTTTGCTTCCTTGATCTATTGTGCCAATCTCTTTCTTTTGATTGGTGAATTGATACCATTAACATTGATGGTTATAACTGATATGTATTGGTTTATCTTTGTCATGTTATTTTCCTGTTGTTGGTTCTTCCCACCCCCATTTAATTGTTTGCCTTGTCTGGTGGATTCCTTCTGTTGGGGTTCATGTAGTTGTAGTTCTTATTATCTCTTTCTAGAATGTCCTTTAGAATATTCTGGAGTGCTGGTTTGGTGCTCATGAATTTCCTCAGGTGCTCTCTGTCATGGGAGCACCTTATTTCAATTTTGAAAGGTAGTTTTATGGAGTACATCAAACTGGGTTGGAGGTTGTTTTCTTTTAGGACTTGAAATACTTCAAGCTATCCTTAACTAGAGGGTTGTGTTGAGAAAACTGCTGTGATTCTAATGGGTTTTCCTTTATAGGCAATTTGTTTTTTTCTCTAAGAGCTTTTAATATTCCTTGTATTGAATTTCTGGAATCTTGACTATTATATGCCTTGGTGTAGGGTTTTTTTTTTGTTTGTTTGTTTTTTTGTATCATGGCTAATTGGAGTTCTATATACCTTATTTATATGTTAGATTCCTTTTTTCTGCTTGGGAAATTTTCTGTCATTACTTCTGTGTACAGGTTTTTTAAATGTCATTTGTTCTATCTCCTGCTTTTTTATTGACTTCCAGTCAATCTTATGTTATTCTTCTTTGCATCATCTAGCAGCTGTTGGATTGATTTCTCATGGTCCTTTGCTACTTTTAATAAATATTTCTCAGCAGAGCATGGTGGCGCATGCCTGTAATCCCAGCACTTGGGAGACTGAGGCAGGGGGATCATTGTGAGCTAAAGACCAGCCTGGGCTACAAAATGAGTTTAAGGCCAGCCTGAACTGCAGAGTGAGACCCTGTCTCAAAAAATAGGGCCAGGGATTTAGCTCAGTGATTTAAGCACCTGCCTGGCAGGCATGAGGTTGTGAGTTTGATCCCTGGAACAACAACAACAACAAAAAAAAAAAAAAAAAAAAAAAAAAAAAAAAAAAAAAAAAAAAAAAAAAAAAAAAAAAAAAAAAAAGGAAGAAGGAAAAGAAATCTTTCTTTCCATGATTGCTAACTAAAATCCTGTCTTCCATACCTGAGATTTTGTCCTCACATTGCCCCTTTCTGCCACATACACTTTAAATGTAATTTTTGATCTCCTGCATATCTGTTTGAAGTTATTTTATATATTCCATTTCTTTCTTATGTTGAGCATTCATGGTTTCCACCATCTTTTCAAGTTCCTCTAGTTTTTAATTATATCTGCTTTACAGTCACTAGGCATTTCTTTTATTATGGTCATGATCTCCTTAGTTATCTGAGAAATCATTTCTGATTTGATTTTTTCTAAAGCCTCATTCATCTGCTTTGTTACTTCTGCTGTTACCACTTCAGAGAGTCCTGACCCATGGCTTTCAAATTGTCTCAACTCATTGCCCCCTAGGTGTGTCTTTTGTGAGCTGGAAGTCTGGGGCGGCATTTTGCTTAAGTGTTTCTCTTCGTTTTCTTTTTTGTTTGTTTGTTTGTTTGTTTAATTCCTGGGTCCATGTTTATAAACTGCTTATGCAAAGTAACTTTATTGCTAGTATTCATAACACTTAGGAAATGACTGCTTTTCAGAGGTGGCTTCCAGGTGGGTTTTAAGTCTGCTATAAGATACTTCCCCTTCAATTTATTGAGGATGAGAAGTTTATTTCTATTTGAACTAGCCCCTGGTTCTTTGGCACTGGCCTATAGTATTGTTTATGACCCTCAGGCAATCTGAATTTTCCTGGACATATTAGAAAGAACAACTGATTGGAACAATTATGTTGCCTTGGCTAAAGTGGTATAATTAGCAATAACAATAGCATCAAATATAGCCTAGAAAATTGGTAACTATTGATTTGCTACCTTTAATCATATGAACTATATTTGTGGTTATATAACAAAACTTAAACCAGAAAATTGTATCTGGTAAATATCCCTACAGTATGGTGATTTAACCCTCAGGGGAGAAAATTTTAAAAGGGATTAGGAGGAAAATAGAGAACTAGAAGAAGAGGAAGACACTAGAAGCAAGGTTGTAGGACAAAGAAATATTATGCAAATTTTGCAAACTGATGAAGACAGTAGGGAAAAAGCAAAGGAAAAAATAAGAACAGAGCTAAACAGAAAAGCAACAACAAAAAGCTAGAAACAATGTTCACACTCACAAAAACAAGAACAAGCAATCAAGAAAAAAGGAAACAAAACAAAAGAAACAAAATTACAAATAAGAAAAGAAAAAAGAAGTAAATAAGAAAAAAATGTTCATTTCAAAGCGTGTCTCTGCTCTCACTGGTAGGCGAATTGGGCAGACAGAGCCCAGATCCATCTTGATTAATCCCAACAAACCAGCTGTAGATTCACAGCATGTAGTAGATAATCTCAAGGATTTTTTTTTTCTTTTTTTTTTGTGGCACCAGGGATTGAATTCACAGCCTCACACCAGCCAGGCTGGTGTTTAGACCACTGGGCCAAACTCCCAGCCCTGGTTTTTTGAGGCAGGGTCACACTATGTAGCTCAGGCCAGCCTTGCACTCATGTTGTAGCCCAAATCAGCCTCGAACTCACAATGCTCTGCCTACCTCAGCCTCCCGAGTGCTGGGATTAAAGGCGTGCGCCACCACGCCCAGCTAATCGCAAGGATATTGCACCTTTAGTTCCACTGATATTCAGGCTGGTTTATGGCCATGAGTCTGGAACCTGATGTATTCGGTCTGCAAAACTCTGTGTGCCTCCTGCTGGTTTGAACTCAGCTCCCTGACCTGTCGACTTGAACTTGATTCCACCTCACCCTGACACTGGTAGCCATTAGGGGGAGCCAACAGTTGTTCTGAGCTCGGTTTGCCTCTCTCCGAGATGGTTACCAGCCAATTGCCCTCTCTCAAGGGACATCTGAACCTGAATAGCTCACCAGCTCTAGAGTCCTCTGCACCCACTGGTCCATTCCACTGGCACGTTTCTCTGCAGAGGCCCCTGGGGTCCCCGGAGTCACCGTGCATTTGCAGGTTTGAGTCATTCCTCCCACGCAGTGATACAGAGCCCCGAGTGAAAGTGCCGCCTGCCGCCTCCTTCTTCTTCGCTGAAGTCTCTCCTCCATGGGCATCAGTTTTCATCTCAGACCCTTGCTGGGTGCTGGGACACACAGCCTTCCTTCTCTTCTTCGAATGGCTGTGTTCCAGTGTCTGGACCCCAGATTTCAGAGAGGCTGTTTCTCTGCTGTCCACCACTCTGCCATCTTCTGGAATTGCCTGTTTTTTTTTTTTTTTTTTTTTCCTAGCATGACTTTGCAAATAATGCTTTTTCAAGTGGAACTGGAAGTCATAACACTCTTTCTAAAAGTATACCGGAGAGAAATATGGTCTTGGGAAAATTTTCTCCATAACTTTACTGCTATTTGGTGCATCAGTGTGGTATGAATTATTGTTGTATGATTTTAGTGTAAAGCATGTTGGTTCATCTCAGAGACAAATGAATGTTTCTTGTGAACAGAGTTTGAAAACCTCTGAATCACACCTCTCAGTTCTCTTTTTCTGAAGGAAACATTTGGATCTAAACATTTTCATTAATTAAAAATTAGTTTACCACACATTTTAAAATAATAAAATTAAGCCAAGTCTTTAAAAATTGACTGTACAAATGATAAGGGTTTCAAATGATAAGGTAGGTGGCATGGTATCATTTGAAATCTTTCACAGGTTGATGAAAACCACAGTTGTTTGCCCAAAGGTTATTGATTCTTCTGAAGATATTCCTGTGTCCTTCATTTATAGTAACATGTGTAAATATTTGACCCTAAAGGAATAGAAAAGACAATTTATTTTGAGAATCACTAGGCATTGAGAGATTAGTTTCTTCTAATTAACAGAACTCTTGACTTCTGTATCTCACAATCAAAATGACGCTGACAGCATTCATAAATTGACATATGCTATGTGATTGAAGCTGGCATGCATTAATTGATAGTTATTTAGAAGATAATTATTTAATTTTAAAGTCTATTCTTACTTTAGTTACTAAATTAGATATTATTATATTCCATTAATAGTAACATCCCCATGAGGTGAAAGTACTTCAGGATAAATTAAATAAAAGCTTTGAAGTGTATGTATAACTTTTTTAAGTGTTTTTTTTTTACTTTAAAAAGCAAAACATAAAAAAGGGTAGAAATAATACATAATTTTTAAAAAAGTAAGAAATCAATACTAGTTAACATATTGCATATTGTTGTCTTAGAAGTAGTTTTTCAAGTTACAAGATCTAAGCATAAAAAATGATCACACAATCAAATAATGACAACACAAACTATTCTCTTTGGTGAACTAACAGAATTAGTAGTATAGTTATCTATCTTGTACATTTACACATACATACAGTTACATGAATATACATACATACATATAATCTTTTTTTTTTTTTTTTTTTTGCAGCACCGGGATTGAACTCACAACTTCGTAAGCCACTGAGCCAAACTCCCAGCCCTAGTTTTTTGAGGCAGGGTCACACTATGTAGCTCAGGCTGGCCTTGCCCTCGCGTTGTAGCCCAAACCGGCTTTGAACTCACAACGCTCCTTCTACCTCAGCCTCCTGAGTGCTGGGATTAAAGGCGTGCACCACTACGCCTGGCCATACATACAATCTTTTCCTTTCTTTCATTTCTCCTTTCCCCTATCCCAGCTGTTCTTTAATTTTGAGCACTTTCTTTCCCTTTAATTATTATAATATGTACTGTACATTTTGAATCTTATTACTCTTTCAGGTTTTATTATTATTATTTAGTTTTTGCACTAGGAGAATGCAAGTTCTTGGGTTTCCTGCACCGCCACTGGGAGCTGGAAGGCTCAGTCCAAACATCTGTGCTTTCCAAGCCCCCAGCGGACTCTGAGGCATAGGAGCGTGAGAACCTCTGCCCTCCCGTCCATCTGCCCTGAAGGGGAGACGTAGCCTGAGGCCCCCGAACAGAGGCACCCGGGGCCGTGGCTGTGGGACAGCTCGCTCTCTTTGCTCTCTTCGGGAAGAGATAAGTTTCCTGCTCGAAGCCCTAGGGAGGAAGAGTGTGTGCCGTCCTTTTGTGTTTCCAGAACTTGTAACACAGGAACTTGGAAGCTTCTAATGCTACACAACAGTGAAAAATACAGATTTTTTTTTAAAATCAGAAAAAAGATTTCAACTGAAGGCCAGCCCTCTTCTCAGGCGCTAAGGGCACAGGCTCCAGAGCCAGCATGTCTGACAGCCGGTCTGGGCTCTGACACTCACGGGCTGTGGGACGTCAGGAAGTGACTTGGTCTCTCTGTTCAGCAGTTGTCTGACCTGTGGGATGGGGCAGTAATACAAGTCGGGTGCCCCGCAGGTGGTGTTGCTTTTATCGGTGTATCCAGATGTCTATTCTTGAATTAAATGACTTACAGGAAGACAGCGCGGGCCAGAGGCTGGGTGGAAACAAGAACACAGCGCTTCAGTTCACCTTTTATTATGTCAGAAGCTTCTTAACTGAGAGCCACATTAAGACCCTGGGAACTTCCACCTTCGATTTTCTCACTGAGCACCTGTGACGGGGGGCTGGCTGACTGTTAGGGTTCAGGGTGGCAGGCAGGTCCAGAGGGAGTGCAGGTGACCCGGAGCAATGAGCACAGCCAGGCAAGCAGCCTGGGGTGGGGTGCAGGGATGCTGGGGGTTGGGGAGCAGCGGAGAGAGCCAGACAGTCCAGCAAGGAGGAGGAAGTCCTGGAAAAGAGACTAAGTGTAACCCACTAATGGAGAGAGAAAGCACTGTTGTTGATCTTTTTTTTTTTTTTTTGGTGGCACCGGGGATCAAACTCACAGCCTCACACCTGCCAGGCAGGCGCTTAAGCCACTGAGCTAAACTCCTGGCCCTACTGTTGTTGATCTTGACATTCACTCTTTCTTTCTTTCTTTCACTCACAGAATCCTAACTTTTACACATTACACACTCATGAAGATAACATATCCCAGCATCCTCTGGGGTTAGTGTGGCTACATATTTGAGTGTTGACCAATGGAAGATAAGCAGAAGTAAACTTGGACCTTTCTTCCTTCCTGTGACCTGAGATGCAGCCTGAGGACCAGAACTCCCAGCAGCTCCCCCGGGCCAAGAGACGACCTTCAACCTACACGCCTGTGCTATGGAACGTCAGGCAGAAGGAGCCTGATGATTTTATGAAATTGCCTTGCAGCCTTGAGGTGTCCACTTCCACTTTTTTTTTCGTCCTTTTGAGACAAGGTCTCACTGTGCAGGTCAGGCTGTCCTTGAGCTCACTTTGTAGCCCAACCTGTTCTCAAACCTGCAACAATCCTGCCTCGGCCTCCTGAGCGCTGTGATTACAGGAGGCGCCACCACACCCAGGTCAGTAGACTGTCTTTAGTGAACCCCTTTGGGTCTCTGAACATGCAAGTGTTCAAAGACAAGAAAGACAAGCGTTCCTTTTCATCTTTCTGCCCAGTGCGCCCTGATCTCACGATGAAGGGAACTGGTGGCCTCTTGTGGACTCCATTCCTTCCCCTCCCAGCCTCCCAGAGACACAGGCAAGGTTATGTCCAACCAGTGCGGGTGCAATGAAATCATGATTTGAACCAAAAATTCTTTGCCTGGAATGTTAATCTTTCTCAGGTGTCCTCCTCCCCAAGTAGGATTGCCAAACATCTTCACTGCTCTCCTCAAATACATGGATCCATATTTGTGAGACAGGATCTTCTCTCCTTTCAACTCCTCTATCAACAAGTCCCTCTTTGTTCTTACCTGCTTATGACAATGTTCCTCCCACACACGATGAAAGCAGCAATAATTTTAAATGAGGTGTTTTATATTACTTAACACGTAGTGTCGCTAAGGGAGGTTAATGGTGCAGGCAGAGCTGTGCGAGTCAGTGAGGCCCAGCC
This sequence comes from Dasyprocta punctata, assembly GCA_004363535.1. Classification (NCBI taxonomy): domain Eukaryota; kingdom Metazoa; phylum Chordata; class Mammalia; order Rodentia; family Dasyproctidae; genus Dasyprocta; species Dasyprocta punctata. Next base: position 10,357 of record RJWM01020950.1, read on the forward strand.
CCGGCTCGGCTGCCTGGCCAGCCATCGCTCTGTCAGGCCTGCAGGGCTCCTTCTCTCCTTCCCAGCTGAGTGTTCCAGGCAGCGGAGTTAGTTAGAAACATTATAGGCAGACGGATAGGGCTGGGCCCTCGAAGGAGCCGGTGCAGAAGACCAGGGAACTTGAAACATTGGAGGAGACACACACCTCTGCTTTGGGCCAGATCTCAAGACAAAAGGCAAAACAAATGCAACCACACCCTAAGTATAAACATCAGGGATCGATATTCTAAATAGGTATGGATCACCTTGATGATGCCGGGAGTCACCATCCCAAACCCTACAGAAAGAGTCACTGCTCTTTAAGCATGCCCACTTGCTACGTGACTCGTTTCCCCATTTGTCCATGATTTGGCCCATTTTCCCTGACAATTAATCTTATTGGTTGACCTTAGTTCTGTCCCACCTCATACCCACCTGCCTCACCAGTTCCCATGTTTTCCCCACCTTTTTGCATCCGCCTCATCTTGTGGTTTTACTCTATAAAAGTCCCCAGGAAAGACAGAGTCTTTGGCAACCCACTTGGAACCCCTTCTGTCTCTCTCTCAGGCAGAAACTTTCTTTCTCTCAATAAATATGTTCTGCCCTTAACCTCCGTTGTTCCTAAAATTCATTTTTCGATGTTAGAGAACACGAACTCATACCAGACATCTGGGAATTTGGGAATTTCTTTCCCCCATATCACTAGGAGATCAGTAAAGCACATTTCTGGGTATAACCTTGGGGACATATTTAGTTCCTGACCTCCTTCCTCTCTGGTTCTCTTTCTTTTTCTCTCTGCTTCCTGGACACCATGAGATGAATAGCTTTCCCTCTGCTATATCTTCTACCATGATGTTTCTGCCTTGGAACCAGCTGACCATGGACTGGAACCTCTGAAATCATGAGCCAAAATAAACCTCTCCTTCTTTAAATTGGGCATCTCAGGTATTGTGTTTCAGCAACAGAAAACTGATCTAAACACAAAGTCGAAAATTTTATACGAAGTACAATACAATTGTGAAACATTCAAGCAGTACAGGCTTGTGTAGGGTATAAAATGTATGACTTCTCCTTTTCTTCCTTTGTTAAGATTGCAGGAGTTTCCTTTTGTACTGGTCTTTGCATGATACTCAGTTCTGATGCATAGCTGACCCCCAACTTTAGGGTTATACCCGTTACTAAATTATGGAGTCACTTCTATAAGCACAGGCGTTCAGCCTGTGCCGGGAGCCCCGAGGGCGCTGCCTTCCAGGCCTCCTTCCCTGTGGGACACGTGGTCGCTCTGGAGTTTCTTTTGAATGCAAGTCAAAGGAAAGGTGAAAGAATGGCTGAACTATGGATTCTGGAGTATAGACTTGCAGATGGAGAGAAATATGGGAGCTACTGGGAGTGGCGGCGGGAACCACCGGGCAATGAGGGCAACATGCTTCCACCAAAGGGAATGATCCCGCCGCTGTCAGCCGTCTGCCCAGTGCTGGAACCCACGGTTTTTCTGCTTCCCACATGTGATTCCTTTTCTCTTCCTGTGGATTCTCTCAGGTATCTTTGTTACAGAGACAGAAAGCTGACTAATAAGAAACCGGGTGAGTGAAGATGCTGTTTGGTGAGACGTGGGGGAGTGGAGGAGGAGAGGATGGGGAAGGTCAGGAGTGCCGCTGTGAACACAGTGCGTGGGTCCCTGTGAGAAGATGGGTAGCTGAGGAGCCACAGTCAAAGGAGACTGAGAAGGCACAGCCAAAGTGGAGAGAAAAACTGGGTTCAAGTAAGTTCAGGGAAAACAGGGGAAGAGAAAATTTCAGCAAGGGAGCCATCAATTATCTACTGCTACCAAAAGCAAGAAGTGATTGAAATGTGTTCTATGAATTTGTTAACATAATTTAAATTATACACTGAGAAACATAGTAAAAATGTGCTTTCTTTTTGGAAAGAAACTGTAATAAAATTTGGTAGGTATTGTGAGAAAATTGAAAAAAAATAAAGCTTTTGCATTTAAAAATCCGTGATGGCATGAAAATAAACTATGGGTCTCTGCTCTGCCCTCTAGTGTCAGCTCTGGTGTCGCGGTTTGGTGATGGCTGATTCTACCTTTAGGGGAGTCCTGCGAGGTTTACAAAACGAATTTTACTCAATATGTTCTTCTTTTGGAGAAGAATAATCTGAGAAAACTGAATTTTCACAAAGATAAGTTTATGGGTAGGAAAAGGCAGGAAACCCAGAAAAAAATGTTTTCACTGAAGTAAATTCTCAAGAGAAAGAAGAAAGAGAAAGAGGAAAAGGAGGAGGGGGAAGAAGAAGAGAAGGAGGAGAAGGTTTTTTAACTACAGAATTTATTACGATTAAAAAATAATTTATCTTGGCTCTGAAATGAGCCCTAAATTATACCCAGCAAGGACCCTAAGTATCATTTGAGAAGGACTTGGTATTTTCTGGAATAATTTCAGGTTTTAAAGCACATTTCTTCCTTACGAAATGTCTTCCACGTTCAAGAGGCTAGAGGACCATCAACCTCAGTTGCAGTCCTAAGCTTGAGATTGGTTCTCTGGGTGTGCTTGAGAAATTTCCCCACAGAGTTTACTGAGCACACCTGATCCCAAATCTAGGTCAAAAACAGAGCTTCAGTTTGGGAACTGACTCACAGACACCGTATGTGTTAGTCAGCTTTCTGTCACTGTAACAAATGCCTGTGACAATCAGCTTGTACGGAGGAAACGTTTCCTTCGGCTCACAGTTTCAGAGGTGATTGAATGGGGCCATTGCTCTTAGGCCTGGGGCAGGGCAGTCCAGCCTGGCGGACGTGCACAGCAGAGGAAAGATTTCAGCTGGTGGGCAGGGGCCAAGACAGGAGGAAAAGGGCAGTCAGGGTCTCTCTGCCGTCTTCGAGGGCACACTCCGTGATCTACACGGCTCCCCCAGGCCCTGCCTTTCAGTTCCCCTGCCTGCCCCAGGCTGGGGCCAAGACTTTAAAACCTGGGCTTCAGGGTCACGGCAGAGGCAAACCATGGCACCGCGGAGTAGTGCTTGAGATTCCAGGACCTTGAAATACAAAGCCAGGATCTTGCCAATATTCCATCCTACTGCTCAGTTCACAGGGCGTTTTTATCGAGGACACACAACATGAGTCACGTGTGTGTGATTTTGTTTGCGGTGCCAGACTCCGCTTTGGAGAGTTTTGTACCTCACCCAAAGGTGCAGTGAGAGCCCGTGTCTGGCGAGGTAGCTGGCGATCAGAGGTGCGTGCGGAGTGGACTTAGCAAGCTTTCCCAGGTGAACATTTAAAACAAAAAGGAGGTTCTTTATTAAGGTAGCCAGCTAAAACAAATGTTAAGTTTCCTAACAAAGCAAGCAAAAAGAGAAAATAAACTATTTAATTTTACTCCAGCTAATTAAAGAGTTCGAAGATCTCCTGAAAACCCAGGAGGTGTCTTTTCTCTAAACCTGGAATGCTTTGATCTCAATGTTTTCGGATATGGGTCCTAAGACTTGATTAAGATCTTGCCTTTTATTTTTAATAATAGCTTTGTTGAGATAGTTCATTCAATCATAACTATGCAATCGGATGTTTTTGGTGTGTTCACAGAGTTGTGAAGTCATTATTACAGTTAACTTTAAGACATTTTCAAGCTGCATGTGGTGGTGCATGTCTGTAACCTGAGCTGGGAGGCTGAGGCACAAAGATTGCAAATTCAAGCCCAACCTGGGAAATTTAGCAAATTACTGAGACCCAGCCTCAAAATAAAAGGTAAGGAAAGAATGGAATGTGATTCAGTGTGAAGGGCCTGGGTTCAGTCCTCAGTTCCACAAGAAGAATAATTTTTTCTCACCCCTTATATTGGGTGATACACTATGTACCCCCAAGTCCTCATATACTTTTGATGGGGCTGAGTCTAGTGCCGGGATTGGTGATGTGAGTGCTGCACCTGCCCAGGGGTGGAGCTGACATACAGTGTAAAGGATGCAGGTCTTCCTCTTCCGCACTTCTGCCATCTCTCTCGCTTGCTGCTTGTGGTGGCCATGAATGGCAGCCCCGTCACGCCACGCTGCCTTGGAGCCAACTAAGTATGGACTGAAACTCCCAAGAAACTGTAAGAAATAAACATTTCCTTCCCTAATTTTGGGTGTCAGGTATTCTGTCTCAGCAACAAGTGAAAAGTAACTAAGACACCCCTAAAGGAAATGTCATGCCCATTATCAGTTGCTCCCCATTCCTGCCAAGCACTCTGCCTCCTATTTTGTATGTTTCTTAAAAATAGACATATGATATGTAGTCTTTGGGGATTTTATTTTACTTAGCATAAAATTTTCAAGGATCATGTATGCTAGGGTACATATCAATACTTTATTACTTTTTATTGCCAAAGATGGTCCCATTGTACAAATATATTATTTAGCCACTCACCAGTTGATGAATATTTCATTAGTTTCAACTTTGGACTATTTTGAATGCTTCTGTGAACATTTGTCTCAAGGTCTGGGGGGACATACATTTTCATTTTTGCTGGATGTACACCTAGGAATGGAATTGCTGAATCACATGGTAACTCTGTTTAATCTTTTGATGAACTGATAAACCACTTACCAAAGCAGCTGGGCCACTTTCCATTCCCATCAGTAGTGTGTGAGGGTTCAAATTACTCCACATCCCTGTTGACACTTGTTATTATCTGATTACAGTCATTCTAGTAGGTTTGAAGTGGATCTTGGAATTGTTTTCATTTGTATTTCCTTAGTGATTAGTGACTTGAGCAGGTTTTCATGTACTGATTACCATCTGCATATGTTTGCAGAACAAGTGCATTCAGATCCTTCGTGCATTTATTTGTTTGCTTTGTGTTTTGAGATAGGATCTCACTATGTAGTTCAGGCTGGCCTTGAACTCTTGGTGATTTTTCTTCCCAAGTCTTCCAAGTGCTGGGTTTACAGGCAGGTGCCACTACACCTGGCCAGATATATAATTTTATAACTTGCAAATATTTTCTATAATTTTATGGTTTGTGGTCTCAATTTTTTGATTGTGTCCATTGAAGTACAAAGGTTTTTTCTTAATATTTTAATTTTTTAAAAATTTCTTTTTAAAGAAGCCAGGCATGGGGGTGCACTCCTTTAATCCCAGCACTCAGGAGGCTGAGGTAGGAGGAGTGTTGTGAGTTCAAGGCCAGCTTAGGCTGCAATGTGAACACAAGGCCAGTCTGAGCTACGTAGTGTGACCTTGCCTCAAAAAAGTAGGGCTGGGAGTTTAGCTCAGTGGCTTAAGAGCCTGTCTGGCAGGTGCGACATTGTGCGTTCAATCCCTGGTGCTGAGAAAAAAAAAAATTATTTTAAAGACAGTAAAATCCAGCAAAACAAAACAGAACAAAGTCAATCAAAACAAAGCAGTAGAACTGGTACAGAATTTCAAAGCAGGATACTAGGAAAACATTAGCTACTATGGTATATCTTGTTAACTTCACAATAGTTGTCCATTCTATCAGGTATAGCAAAATCAAACCAAAAACAAAACAGAATAAAACCAATCAAAACAGAATATTGAATAAAGCAAAACAGTAAGAACAACATTGGGCCTCAAAGACAAGATAGAAGGGAATTCCCCATATTTGTTACATTGCACTGTCACCCTCCCAAGAGATGCTCAGATGCTGGCCCCAGGCCTGCAAAATCAACCAAGCAATACAAGCATTTAGTTGCTTTATGTACCTTAGTTGACATCAACTTAGCCGATCCTCCAAACCAGCAGGTTGCTTACAGCGGGGGTGGGGGTGGGTAGGGTGGGGGTGGGGTGGGGTGGGGGGCTGTTGTAGGCTCACAGAAGGCGCTGACTTTTCTCTTACTGGAACCTGTTGCTCCATTCACCTGGAAGGCTGGCTAGCTGTCTTCTGGCTGGATCCTCCCTGACCCAACATCTTTTATTAATATTTTAAAAATATTTTTATTATTTTACATTTTAATCTTCAAATTTTTTCTTTTCCTGTTTCCTTCTTTTTCCATCCCTTCATTTGTTCCTTCCTTCCTTCCTTTCTTCATTTTCTCCTTCTTTCCTGTTTTTCTGTAATGCTGGGAATCAAACCACGCTAGGCAAGTTCTCTAACACTGACAAGTGCTCTAACATTCCCAACCCCAAACGTATCCTTAAAGGGGAAAATTTCGGACAGAATCAATGATGTGATAAATTTACTTGTGCACCCATCTTCAATACTTTGCCATTCTTGTTTTATCTGTCTTCTATCTCTGCAGTACTTTTATTTTGCATTTTGCTTTTTTCCTAAAATTATTTTTGGATTTAAAAGTTAACATTGTTTTAAGTTGAGAAATCATAATTGTATATATTTATGGGTCACATTGTGTTGTCTTAATATATATGATGTGAAAGTATTAAATCAAACTAATTAACGTAACTATTGCTTCAGTTATCATTTTTATGGTGAAATGCTTGAAATTTACTCTGAATTATTTTGATTTTTTTTTTTTGTCTTTTTGAGACAAAGCCTCACTATGCAGTTCAGACTGACTTTGAACTCAGTTTGTAGCCCAGCCTTGAACTTGCAGTGATCCTCCTGCCTCAGCTTCCTGAGTGCTAGGATTACAGATGTGTGCCACCGTGTTCTGCTTCTTTTAATTATTTTGAGATGTAAAATATATTATTATGAGATATTATTGTATACCTCATCTTGCTGTGCAATCTCAACCTTATTCCCTTTGTCTAGTGAGAACTTGGACAAACAGTTCCTCATAACGGGGCTCAGTGTGATATTTTATACATGGGTGTAGTGTATATTGATAAATCTCATGACCATTTTTTTCATCTTCCCCCTTTTTTACTGTTCCCAATCTCTAGTAAACACTATTCTTTCAAGTCAACATTGTTTTTAGCCTCCATATATGAGAGAGGAGATGCATTTATCTTTGCAGAAGTGTTTATTTTGCTTTTGTTGCCTGCACTGTTAAGGTCATATTAAAAAAATGCTTAGTCAGCCTTCGTGTGCTTACAGGCAGGGCTCATGGAGGATGATGGGATTACGGAGCTTGGAGCTGACCTGCTATTAGGAGGTTGGTCGGGTTGGAAGAGGTGAATCACTCTGGGCATGACGTGGAAGGGTTTATCTTCCCCATGGCTGCTCCCTTGATTTTATCTGTTTCCTGTCCACCACGAGCTGAGTTGATTCCATTTGCTCAGGCCCCTCTGCCATGCTGTCCTACCTTGAAGCCAGTGGATGATGGACTGAAAGTTCTACAAACTGTGAGCCCAAATAAACATCCGCTTTAATTTGCAAGTGTGTGGTATTGTATCTCAGTGATGAAGCAAGTGGCCAAAACAAGGACTAATGGACGTGACCTAACGATCTTCAGTAAAGAGCAGTGGATTTGTGGGAGTGGGTGTGGCTTTGCCCTTGAGGAGAAGGTGATGGGTGATATTAGATAAGGCCATTCTTTGGAATTCATGTGCAGAGGAAGAAGGTGTGTATGTGTTAAGTAGAAAAGGTAAGGACTCTATCAGACACCCAGTGGAATGATAACTCTGTTGCTGTGGAGAATGGCTTCTCCTTTTTAATGCACTTGCTTGCAGTGGTGGGAGTCCTAGCAATAGCTCTTTGGTCACTTCAATTGGTTCTGAGGCGGTCACTTGACTCAACGTTGGCTAAATCCCCTTTCTTAGACTCTTTCGCTGTTCCTTCAATTTAGTAATGGATGTTTGACTCAAGCTGAGGATTCTGTGCTGAAGAGAGGGTGGGAGAAAGATGGGAAAGAAAGAAAGAATGATCAATCTTTTTCCAGTGATTAGACCAGTAAAAAGTAAAGTGATCCGAGGTGATCATTTTCCTTGTGGCCTGAGGAGGCGAAGGGGCTGGTGTGTAGCAAGGGCGAAGAGCAAAGGTAACAGTCAGGGTGGAACAGAAATGGAGGTAGAGAGACTGGCTGTATCCAGCTCGCTTCTGGGGTCCCTGTCTTTCCTGCCCTGGTTCTAAGATCCAGTCCTTACAATCTTATAATTTTCTCTCTCCACCATTTTCTCTTGTCTTTTCTCTGTCTCTCTTTTGTGCTTTTGGAGTTTGGCACAATACCAGACATCAGTAGCTGTTCAGTTAATGTTTAATGAACTGAACTGAACATAAATAAATAGAAAAGCAAGAAAGAATCCTGTCATTAAGTGAATAAAACCTTTTTCTTTTCTCCCTGCATTTATGTCTTCCCACACTTCATCATTTTTACTTACTGCAGTCCCAGGACAGACCCAGTTTCGTACTCTATCTTTCTTCAGCGATGAATTATAAACATATTTGCATGATGCTCCTGGTCTGCCAGATTTGCAGTTATCATTGTTGCTCCAATTATGGGGAAAGATAAGCTTAGGAAGTATTTATACTGAATATTTCATGAGGCACGCAGCAATGGGATTGCTCTGGCTGTCGTCAGCAGGCCAGGTCTCCAGCTCTTCCCTCTCCTGCTGCGTCATCAGCCCGGCAGAAGCACACCCTGCTCGCCTCTAGCTCTGCTCTTCCTCTTGCAGGTGCCTGCACTGCTGAGCGGGCACGGGGAGAAACATAACCACATGACTGGCCTCGCCTTCAGCTCCTGCTCCCTCCAGACAGACCCCAAGGTGCCCAGCACCGTCCCGCGTTCTCTCCATCTATACACTGTCTTGTTCTTCTGTGCGAGTGCACTGCTCTTCAATGCCAGACTCTGACGTTGTCATCCCAGCCTCTGTCTCCGCTGAGGACCTTACATCAGCACAACCTGAGAGGTTCCTGAGACGCTGTGAGGTGAGAAGCGAGGAGGAGAGATGCTACAAGACACCTAGTCTGCCTCACACTTGTTCTGTTATTGCCGTGAATAGACCGAGTGTGAGCTCTTCAAGTCCAGCCCCGATTCCACCCTCTTCCACCAACTCAAGGCCTTTGCTCTAGCAGTTCTCTGACCTCCCACCGCCTCTACCTCTTCTATCATTATTTTTTCATTTTTCTACACCTCTTTTCATTGACTGCAATTAGCCTGTTACTTCTTTCTTCAGTGGTCCACGCTATGCACACATTCATGCACACAGAGACACAACCAGGACACTTTCCTTGGCCTACTTCACTTTCTGTCTGTGGCTCTATTTCTTTGTTTGTTTGTTTGTTTTACCTTTATTTTTGTTTTTGCTTTTGTTTTTTGAGTCAGGATCCTGCTCTGTAATTCAGGCAGGGCTTGAACTCACTATGTAGCCCAGGCAGGCCTCAAACTTGTGACAATCCTCCTGCCTCAGCCTCCTGAGTGCTGGGATAACATGCATGTGCCACCACGCCCAGTTGTGGTTCCATTTTTTATCCTCCTTTTCAGGCCAAATTCCTTGAGACCAGTGGTTTTTAAACTGTGGTAGAGTGTCGGCAGGATCCCTTGGGAACTTTCGGACAGGCTGCTTCTTGATTCTTTCTCCAATTCTACTGACTCCAAAGCTCTGGGGAAGGGGTCTGGCAGGCTGAGCTGCAGCCCTCGGGGGCTCGCGATGGCTGCTGAATGTAGAGAACCAGCATTCAGATATAGTTGTTGACTCTGATTTCTGTCTTTTCATTCTCTTTTTAAATCTTTTATTAACATGCATGCATTGCACACATTAAGGAGGTTCAGTCTGATATTTCCACATATGCATATGGCATGCACTGGTCAGGTAGTTTCCGCCTGTATCCACCCTGCCAGCTTCTTAACCATGTTCAGCTTTAGGTCTCCTCATTCCACAGGAACTGCTCCCGGGAGTGAAAGACTGGAAGGCAAGAATGAACCCTGAGGTACCGAGTTAAAGTCAGAGATATCAGCGTGAACCTATGGTTGTCTGAATAAATATATGGACAAACACAGATACAGAGGTCCAGAAAACCTTACAGCTATGTGTGCATTCATACGGGCACGGATCACCCAGCTCCATCTGCCGAGAGGGCAATGACATCCCGGGCACAGAGAGCACACCCACTCACCGGATGTCGGTTTCTGATGACACTCTTTTCAATAAAAGGAACCAAAGTCCTTTGGAGAAATAGCTCACTTAGGGTTGGAGTGGGGAAATACAAGAGCTAGAACAATATAAGAACAGGAAGTAGCTAAGTGCTAAAAAGAAAGAAAAAGATAGGCACGTGTTCTAGCAGCCAACCTGAAAAAACTCTCGAAGGTTCAGATGATACAGATCTTCATTTCAGAACACTTTTGTGTGACATATGTAGATCTCTCTCTCTAAGAAGTGAATCTTGATTTCTCTTTTTCTGGGCGTAGGCTCAATTTAACAAGTTCTAAAAACCTGAGTAGAGAAAGAAAAATAATTTTGTGTCAGAGAAATCTCGTAAATCCTGCCTTAGCCAGGTGAGGAGGGTCACGTCCCCAGGGACACCTTGGGATTATCATGTATAAATGATGTGACGTGATAAGAAGGACACTTTGCTTCTGCAGTCTTCTTTTCAAAAATAAGAAACCTGAATAAAATGTCAGAAAAACCCAGATCTGGGTATATTCTACAGGATGTCTGCCCAGAATTCCTCAAAATGGTCCAGGTTATGAAAAAAGGGAGAGACTGAGAACCAACCATAATGAACAGGAGACTGTGCATGCATGGCAGTTAAATGCACAATGGTGCTCCAGACTGGATCCTCAAGAGAGAAAAAAAGACATTAATATAAAGACTGATGGAAACCAAGTATGAACTGAGGTTGACAGCAATGAATCAGTCAGTTTCTTAGTCCAAGACCTTGTAAACCCTGGATTTCCTTTTATCTTGTTGCCTGATTGTTCTTAGCCTTTGCTGATTCCTTCTCATCTTTCTGACTTCTAAATATCAGTGTCTCAGGGCTCAGGGCTTGGGTTCTTTTTTCTGTTTTCTGTCCACAAATCATTCTCTGGTAAGCTCATCCAGTTTCGTGGCTTTAAATAATAGCTTCAGACTTACAAATTTCCACTTTTTCAGACTTGACCCTTAACCCCAGACTTGTATATCCAACTGTCTCCGTGGAATCTCGATTCAGGTATCAACAGGCAATCAGAATTCAATGACCAAAAATGAACTGATACCCTCATGCACTTGCTCTCCCCATAGCCTTTCCTATCTTTGCAAATGAAAGTTCTACCCTTTGGTTGCTCAACTCAAAACTTTGTATTTGTCTGTGACATTTTTTTCACATTCAGGCTATCTGAAAAGCTTTTTGGCTCTGCTTTCAAAAATATCCCCAGAATCCACACTTCCCCGGAATTCCCATTGCTCCCACCCAACTCCAGACCGCCAGGGTTTTTTGCTTATGTTACAGAAACACAGTCCGTGTGGCTCTCCTGGCTTCCGCCATTACCTCTCACTCTGTTCTCAGTGTGTTATCAAGGGATCCTATTAGCTTGTAAGTCCAGGAATATTTTATGCTCCAAAAGCTTTACTGAGTTCCCAGTTCTTCAAGTAAAGGTCAAAAGCCTTCAGTTAATGCTATACAGCACAATCCATTCATTCTGCATCGCCTTTTGACTTAGCATCCTACTATGTTCTCCCCAAACCAGCTGCAGACACTTCATAGCAGTTCCCCAGGCAATCTAGGTATAGGGCTGTGTGAGAGTTTTCGCACCCATTATATCTTCTGCTGAAAACATCAAGTTTGTGGTAACTTGTTAGGAAATAATGGAATATGGAAGAGATTCAGGCATATTAAATTGCCAGGAATTCAAAAGTAATGGCTCACTTCTAAAATGCCAATTTCTCATGGCTTACTCCAGAAAATTACAGTATTCACCTTTACTCCCAGTACCTCTGCATTCTGTAAATTAGATTCATCACCATCTAATTTGCTAGTTTTCTTATTTGTGTTGCACATATGCTGTTTCTTTCCGCTGCCAGCTAAGCAGAGCCCATAGCTGCTTTGCTCGCGCTGTGTCCCCTGGGCCGGGAGGAGCACCTGGCAAGCGTTAGCTGTCGGGAACATGCTCAGCAAAGGTCGCAGGAGTGGCTGGAGGTGGGAGGAGACGTGGGGGTCGGACCAAAAGGAAGCTCGGGGTCGAACAAAAGCTCAAGCTGAAAAATTGAGCGGGAACTTCAAGCAAGCCAAGAATCTTCCTTAGTCTCTGGAGTTTCCACAACCCAGTAACCTGAGGAATGTTACTTTCTATGTGAAATGCTTTTTATTCAACACACACACACACATACACACCCCAAAACTAAAATAAAAACTTCCATGAGAAATTCTCAAATGATTTCACTCTTAGATGACCAGCTCAGAAAATCAGGCAGCCAAGTTTAGAAAGCGAAGATGAAAACAACAGCAATCAGTCAGCTATTCTGATGGCTTTCTCAGTCGGAAGCCAATATCCTGATGGAGGAGGGGTGCTGGTGTCCGAGAGTGGCCTAGGCACTGGCAGTGTGGGCTCTGTCCTGTGGTCAGCAGCTCACAAAGCGGGGTCCAGGACAGGGGTTCCTGTGGATAGGTAGAGGTGCTTCAGCTCCACCTGGACAGGAGTCTGTCAAAAAAGAGATGCATCTGCATGAGGAGAAATCTCTGCCGCTGTCACTGAAGTTTCTTACCCACCTAAGGAAATGCACCTCGTTAAGGAGAGGGTGCGAAGGGGCGGACATGCAGCTCAGCGGTACAGCGCCCCCTGGTGAGCACAAGGCCCTGGGGTCAACTCCCAGTAAAAAAAAAAAAAAAAAAAAAAAAAGATGGTATGAGACTTTGAAAATTGGGCATCAAATATTCACGGATTTTATTCAGCACAGGGAAGACCCTGAGCACAGAACTCTCCCTACGCTACCCGCGGTCTCTGGAACATTTAGGTTATAGTCTAATATCTCTTATGTCCACAACCTCTCTTTTCTGAAACATCATCTTTTGGAAAAAAAAAATCTTGACAAGTTCAAGAAATTGAAGGATTATCCTACCCCATCCTTATGTGGCCTATTTGCATTTTCCAATATTGTGTCCAAGTATTATCCATAGCTATATGTGTATTTGTTTGTTTGTTTGCTTGTTTTTCACAGCACTGGGGATTGAACTCACAACCTCGTGCCTGTCAGACAGGCGCTTAAGCCACTGAGCCAAACTCCTAGCCCTAGCTTTTTGAGGCAGGGTCACACTATGTAGCTCAGGCCAGCCTTGTGCTCCTGTTGTAGCCCAAGCCAGCCTCAAACTCACAATGCTTCTCCTACCTCAGTCTCCCAAGGGCTAGGATTAAAGGCATGTGTCACCACGCCCAGCTAGCTATATGTGTTTTTAAATAGATACAATTTTAATATAGGAATTATTTTGGTTTTTTCTTTTAACGTAAATTAAAATGTACTTTGATGTATTGTACTCATCATAATTTGATGTCAGTAGCTGAGCAAGTTTTCACAGGATTAATCCATGCCTGTTTCCATGTTTTTGTCTAGCTGGACTATTTACTATAAATAACACATGAAAAGCTCATGTAATAGCCTTTCCCTCTCACAGATGGCAACAGGCAGAGGTGGTACTTGGGGTCAGCAGAGCAACTATGGCTTTGATGCTAAAGGAGACCATTCCCCAATCTCTTTCCAAAAATTCTATTATCCTGCTTCACCTAAAATCCCCATCACTGGGAAATTAAGGGTAATGCTTAAGTATCAGTTACAGGCATTATGTTCTTGTTTTAGATGGACAATATTTAAATTGTTATCACCACTACTTCCTTTTCACTTACTAATGTGTTAGGTTCACTAGCAAACATTAGAGGAACAGGACTGGGGTGATTTGGCGTGGGGCTACTGGCATCCTCTCTCGGTGGGGACAGAGGTGTCTCAGGCTGGGAAACCCTGGCCGACTAGGGCCATCTGAGGGCTGGAGGTGCTCAGCTAGGAGTGAGGCTCTGAGAAGGAGAGGAGTCTTGTTCTGAGAGTGGAAGGGCCCCGTCCTGAAATCAGCCTCCCTCCTTCAGCTCCAGATAAGCGACTTCCTCCAGCTTGCGTTAGTTCTCAGTCTTACTCTGAAACAACAGGATGTGCTCTGGGGACATCAACGTCAACAGACATCTCGGCCCTTGAGCACCATGGTACCTGCTGGAGGTGACCCAAAATGTTGCAGCCAGGGAATTCTTGAAGGTACAGGAGTGGGTGGGGGTCTATGGACCAGCTGAGCAGACTGCTGCTGACTTCCCAATGGAGAAGAGCATCGGTGGCCGCTGGAATACTTCAGCGCAGTCATGGAGTAAGGAAGGCCACTGGAACGATTGTACGCTAGGTAAAGCCTCATTATTATTATTATGCCCAGGAAATGAGCTCACTGGATTAATGAGTCCACACAGTGTTTACATGAGAAAAATTCAATTAAATATCACTGGTGTTAACAACCTGGTTGCCAGCCAGCTCCAACCAGGCAGCCAGACAGCATTAAACAGAACGCTTCCAGCATCGGCAGTCTCTGTCTTTTGAAGTGAATCTCTGCTCAGCATCTCCAACGTGACCAGCCTGCTGCACCTCATGGCCCGTTTGGGAGTTAAAAGGCACATGACTGCTCTGCGTGTTTCCCGGGAGCTACTGTCTCTCTCAGTGAATTCGTTACTGCTGTACAAAAATATTATTGACTTTAGTATGTTAATTTCATATCCTGCTATTTTACTGAATTTGATTGTCAATTGTAGGAGTCTTGTTGGAACGAGTCTTCTATGTGGAAGAGCGTACCATATGCAAATAATGATAATTTGACTTCATATATATATATATATATCCTTTTATTTCTTTTTTTTGACTGATTGCTCTGGCTAAAGTTTCGAGTACTATGTGGAACAGAAGTGGTGATCGTGGACATCCTTGTCTTGTTCCTGATTTTAGAGGGAAAGTTTTCAGCTTTTCCCCATTTAATATGATATTGACAGTGGGTTTGTCATGACTGACTTTTATGAGATTGAGATACGGTCTTTCTTTTTATTTCTTTTTACTTTTTTTATTTTAAAGAGGATAAAATAGATCAATAAAACCAATCAAAACAAACCAGTGTGAGAGATAAAAGACTTCAAAACATTACAAAATCAACGATAGTTACCATAATGCCTCTTGCTGTCTTCAAAATAGCTGCAGATAACTTTGGACATAGTAAAAATCAAACAGAACAGAATAAAATAGAAACAATAAAAACAAAACAATGAGTGTAATAAAGGACTTAAAAACAAGCCAGTAGTAAATCCAAAATTGCTACCATGATATATCTTGCTATCCTTGAAATAGTTGCTCCTACCATCGGATTTAACATAATCAAACAAAGCAAAACAGAACAAAACCCAATCAAACAAAACAATGGAAATGATATAGGACTTCAAATCAAGACCATAGGGAATCAACAATGGCTGCAACCTGCAGAAGGAGACCCCCCCAGATGACACATTGCTTAGTGATATCCTCTGAACCTATTGTCAGACCACTGGCCCTAGACCTGCAGTGTTAGTGAAATACCAAAGTACCACAGGTGTACTGGGTGATATACTAAGTACCCCCAAGTCCTCACATACTTTTGAAGGGCTGAGTCTGAGGCTTGTAATCAGTTTGTTGCCTAGCACTGGGATTGATGATGTGAGTGCTGCACCCACCCAGGGGTGGAGCCGACATACAGTGTAAATGAGGTGGGTCTTCCTCTTGTTCACTTCTGCTCTCTCTCTCACCAGAGCCTTGCTGTTTTGGCAGCCGCCATGAATGGCTGCCCTGCCATGCCATGCTGCTTTGGAGTCAACTAAGTATGGACTGAAACTCCCGAGAAACTGTAAGAAATAAACCTGTCCTTCCCTAATTTTGGGCATCAGGTATTTTGTCTCAGCAACGAGTAGAAAGTAACTAAGACAACAGGTATCCAGTTGTGTTTCACCTTGATAGCTATCATTACAGCCTGTGTTTCTCTGGATAAGCCAGTTGCTTAAGGGTGATAGGGAGGATTGGTTCTTCCTGTTTGCCAGCCTATGCACCAGAAGGGGCTGGGGTCTGGCTGTTCTCAGTCTGGCTGTGGCCAACACATGGTGCTGGTTCCCAGACTGAGCTTGTTTGCTGCTGTGGCCATTGTTCTCTCTCCCCCAGTCTGCAAATGGTGCTGACTCAGGGGGAGAGGCTTGAGTCTGTCTGTTCCTGGTCCAGTGGTGCATGGTGCTGGTTCCCAGACTGAGCTTGCTTATTTGAGATATGGTCTTTCTATACCTGTTTTCTTCAGTGTTTTTATCATGAAAGAATGTTGGATTTTGTCAAAGGCTTTTTCTCTGTCTATTGAAATGATATGATTTTTGTCCTTTCTTCTGTTTTTGTGATGCATACATTTATTGATTTGCATATGTTGAACCATCCTTACATCCCTGGGATGAAGCTTATTTGGGCATGGTATGTGATCTTCTTGATGATTTGTTGCATTCTGTTTGCCAGTATCTTGTTGAGTGTTTCTGCATCTATATTCCTTGAAGAGATTTATAGTTCTCTTTTTTGGCTGGATCCTTGTCTGATTTTCAAATCAGGGTAATGCTAGCTTCCAGGAATGACTTGAGAATATTTCTTCTGTTACAGGCAGCTGAGCTAGCTAGAAATATTATAGGCAGTCAGATAGAGCTAGGCCCTCAAGGAAGCCAGCACAGAGGACCAAATGTCTTGTGACCTCGGAGGAGACGCATGTCTCTTACTGTGGGCCAGATCTCAAGACAAGGGGCAAAAACAAATGCAACCACGCCCTCAGTATCAACACTAGGTATGGATACTCTAAATAGGTGTGGATCACCTTGAGAAGCCAGAAGTCACCATCCCGACTACTGTTCTTTGAGCATGCCTGCTTGCTTTGTGACTCACTTCCCATTTGTCTCTGATTTGGTCAGTTTCACCTGAACAATTAATCTTGTTGGTTGACCATAGTTCTGTCACACCTGCCTTGTGAGTCCCCATTTTTCCCCACCTTAGACCCATCTCACCGCATGGTTTTACTTTATAATCCCTGGAAAAGACAGTCTTTGGCAACCCACTCAGGACCCCTTCTGTCCCTCACACGGCTGCCTTCTTTCTCTCAATAAATATATTCTGCTCTTAACCTCCATTGTTCCTAAAATTCATTCTTTGGTATTAACACAAACTCGTACTGGACATATAAGTAGGTCGAGAGTTTTGTTCCCCTATATCAATTTCACCTTTTTAATTTCTAATTTGGCATTGATTTGGTTCTTTCCTTTTTTTGGTTAGATGGCTAAGGATTTGTCTGTTTCATTTTTTGTTTTGAGGAACCCACTCTTCAATTCATTGATTCTTTGTATTGTTTATTTCTTTTTTGGTCTCAATTTCACTGATTTCTGCTCTCATATTTATTATTTTCTTTCCTTATACTAGTTTTGAGTTTGGATTATTCTTATTTTTCTAGGACCTTGAGGTGCATCATTAGGTTATTAATTTGGGCATGCTCTGTTTTTGTGATGTGGGCATTTACAGCTATAAACTTCCCTCTTAAGACTACTTTCATGGTGTCCCATAAATTCTGGTATGTTGTACTGTACTGGCACTATATTTTAGTTCTAGAATCTGCCTTAATTTTCCTTGATTTCTTTTGTAACATATTGTTTGTCTAAGAGTGTATTGTTTAGTTTGCACGTATTTGCACAGTTTCTGTGGTTTCTCTTGTCATTGGTTTATAGTTCCATTGTGCTATGATCTGATAACAAGCATGGTATAATTTCAGTTCTTTTACATTTACTTACATTTACTTTACTTGCTGTATTTACCTAGAATGTGGTCTATTTTTAGGGAAAGTTCCATGTGCTGCTGAGGAGAATGTGTATTCTATTTTCGTTGGGTGGAAGACTGTACATCTATTAAATCTATTTGTTCAAAGGTTTTATTCAACTCATATTTCATTGTTAATGTTTTATCTGATTGATCTGTGTATTTGTGATAGTGGGGTATTGAGGTCCCCCACTATAATCGTGCTGAGGTTTATCTGATCTTTTATCTCTAGTAGTGCTTGTTATATGAAGTTGGGCATGTTGTATGGTGCAAAGACACTAATAATTGTGATCTCTTCCTATTGAATTGTTCCCTTAACCAGTATGTAGTGACCTTTTTTGCCTCTTTTGATTAGTTTGGGTTGAAGTCCATTTTGCCTGAATTTAGGATAGCTACACTTGCTTTTTTCCAGGCTCCTGTTGTATGGAATATTGTTTACTACCCTTTGATATTTAGTCTATGAGTTTCTTTGTGGGTAAAATGTGTTTATTGTATACAGCATTGTGTTTCTTGATCCATTCTGCCAATCTGTGTCTTTTGATTGGAGACCAGAGATCATTCATATCGAGAGTTATTACTAAAAGATATTGAATTCTTCCTGTAATTGTCTTATTTCCTGTTGCTGATTCCGTATCTTTCCCTTCTACTTAACTGCTCACCCTACCTGGTATATTCATTTTTTTTTTTTTTTTTTTTCAGCACCAGAGATTGAACTCACAACCTCGCGCCTGCCAGGGCAGGCGCTTAAGGCACTGAGCCAAACTCCCGGCCCGGGTTTTTTTGAGGCAGGGTCGCACTATGTAGCTCAGGCCGGCCTTGTGCTCGCGTTGTAGCCCAAGCCGGCCTCGAACCCACAACGCTCCACCTACCTCAGCCTCCTGAGTGCTGGGCCTACCTGGTATATTCAATTACAACTTTTTGCAATTGATGGATTTCTTCTCTCCCTAGAATATCCTTGGAAATTTTTGCAGTTTTGGGTTTGTGGTCATGAATTTTGTTAGGTGCTCTTTATCATGGGAATGTCTAATTTCTCCATTAACTTTGAAAGAGTTTTGCAGGATATATCAGACTGGGCTGGAAATTGTTTTCTTTCATGGCTTGAAATCCTTCACCTCAAACTCTCCTGGCCTTTACGGTTTGCACTGAGAAATCTGCATTCTAGTGGGTTTACCCTTAAATGCGATTCTTTGCTTTTTTGAACTGGTGTTAAGATTCTGTTCTTGTGTTGGACTTCTGGGATTTTGTCTATGATGTGTCTCAGAGTTCTCTTCTGATCATGGCTGTCTGAGGTTCTCCATGTCTCTCCTAGCTCTTAAATTCTTTTCCCTTATTTGTAAAATTTTCTGCTCTTATTTCAGTAAACAGGTTTTTTTTTTAAAATGCCATTTATGCTGTCTTCTGATTTTTCACTAACTCTGATTAATCTTTGTTTAGTCTTTGTGTTACCCATGAACTGCTGGACTCCTTTTTCACATTTTCGTGTTGTTTTAGGGTATCTCTACTTACCTGTCACTGACAGCACCTCTGCCTTTCAGTTCTGACACTCTGTCCTCAAGAGTGGTCACTTCTGCTGGCCATATTTTGATAAAATTTTAAATTTCTCAAATTTCTATTGGGAACCTCTTTATGGACTCTCATTTCTATGTTGGTCATTGATGTTTTGCATCATTTTGTTTAGTTCTGGTAGCCTTTTATTAACACCTTCTCTAGACTCATTGATTCTTTGTTTATTTGGCCTATTATCTGCTTACTTACATCTTTTGGGATCTTGCCAACAACTGTATTGATCTCTTTTGTTCTCTCCTGTTATCTTTTCAAATAATTTGGTTATGAGGCTTTTGGTTTCCTCCTCTTTGATGGCCTGTGGATCAGCTTGGAGGGAGTTGGGGGTTTGGGAGGAATTTTTTTTTTCATATCTTTTCATAAAACCCTCAGACACCTTGAGACAAGGTTATGGTTTGAGATAGTGACCAATTCACTAGCCTCTCATATTCCATTTTTATTTTTTCCTTTTTAACATAAACCAGAGAAAAGAAGGTTTCTCTCTAGTTTTAGGTTTCAAAAGCCTCTGCCTTATGTTAGGGACAACTCAGAGTGTTGCTAAAAGGTTCAGCAGATGAGGAGGGGATTCCAGCCTAGACCAGCAGGAGTGGGGGTGGGGCATGAGAGAATGGAAGGTAAACAGGACCAAGAGAGGAGGCTGGCCAGCAAGGGCCCCCAGGAGCGCGTCGTGGGCTCGGTGTCAGCCCCCAGGAGCCGCCTGGGAACACAGCCAGTGCTCACAGCCTCCAGAGACCGCCGGTTCATCACCTGAGCTCAGGCTGAATGAAGCCCTTCCTTCCATAGCCTCTGGCCCTTCTTTCCTTACTGTCCTTACTGTCCTGTGCTGCACTCTTCCAGGACACCTGTAAGCTGGGCGGTGCCAGGGGCTGGGGTGGAGCGAAGGGAGAACCCCTAAACCTGTCTGGGCGGAGATGGCCGGCTGGGCAGTCCTGTGCTCCCTGAGAGGCTCTGGCTTCGGGTTACGGCTCTGCCTTTAAGGCACCGGGTCATTTCAGGCACAGTGCTGCATTGCCTCAGGACTCAGTTTCCACGCTGCACTCATCCGTTCACCCTCTCTTTTGCTTTTTCTCCTTTAACTACTTACCTTCACCTCTCTTCTTATTCAATAAACATTTATTGGACATCATTTGAAGACGAAACCCTGTGCTGGGTACTAGGAGTACAACTAGATGTGATCTTTATCTGGAACTCCAAAGGGGAAGTAAGTTGGTATCTAAGTTCTGCTAACTATGATATTCTGTAATTCTATTGTTATTGTATGTGTAAAATTGATATCTTGCCAAAAAATAAAGCCCTGGGCTCGCTGACAGCAAACTCTCGCCCTGAGGGGTTGGTTTCCCTGTCTGGAAATGGGGAGGGCCCCTGGGAGTCCTGTGTGAAGGGAAAGAGCTGAGGTGTGGGAGACGGCTGAGCCCCAGGCGGCTGGGAATTGGAGTCCTGTGTTCCCGCATTCACCTCTGGTTGCTGTCAGCTTGAGTGTGGCATTTAATGCCTTGGGGCGTCCGCTCGGAAATTCTGGATTCATTAAGCTTTCATATAACCTCTGCACCTCACAGTGAGAGTCTCCCAGGTGCTTGGCGTCACCTCAGCTGGTTAAACTGTCACCCACTCTGTGGCTCTGCCTTTCCCACGGTTTGAGCTATGTTATCATCTCTCCCTTACCTCCCTTCAAACATGGGCAGCACATGTCGATTAGTGAAGGACACCGACTCTAAGAATCAGCTTGTTACAAATTCCAAACACAAGCCCACTTGCACCCCAATTTGTGGGCAGTTTGTTACCTCACAGTCTGTTGAGGTTATTCCATGAGCACTTCCTGGATGTGCGGCCAGCTGCTCTGGGCGTGCCCGCCTTCGTATCTCACACTCTCCATAAACAGGAACATCTGGGTTCCATTCACTCACGTAATTTTTTATGCTCCAATAAAGGGTCATTGCTTGTACTAGGCAGTGTCTAGGAAGAGGCACAGGATAGGGGACTCCCAATACCAGAGACGGGATGGACCTAGGTATATAGTGAATTGTGTTTTGTTTTGTTTTAGACCAAGTCTCACTACAAATTTTGGCTGTCCTCAGACTCACAGTGTAGCCCAGGCTGGCCTCAGAGAAGCAGATTTGGGGTTAAGTTTCCAGAAATAACACCACAGAACTTCTAGAGATGGCAGTTTCCTAAATCTATTAGCAAGGGCAAAAATAAATGATGTAACAAAGACGCTCAAAATACAGTGGCTTCAAGGATAAGAAAGCTAGCACTACTTCTTTTGGCAGGCTGAGCTGAGCAGTCCGGGTCCGAGCCCAACCTGAGTCCTTCGGGGTTGCGATCCACCCCACCAGGGGCGTGCCCATCCCATGGACTGTCAAAAGCGAGCACCTTTCACACAGTGGTGCCAGCCGGTGGGAAAAGAGGAACATTTACGGTCTTGCTTGAATTGGGCCAGAACACAGAGCGTTCCTGTGTATATTTCACCGGTCAGAAGTAGCCACCTGTCTCTGGTTAACTGCTGAGGACACATCTCGGCTGTGTACCCAGCAATGGCTCCATTAGCACTGCGTGCTGGTTAGCCGAAACTACAGTAATGACATGTAATAAAACACCGCCATACCTGGTGGCTTTTAAACAAAAATACCTTCTTCCCAGTCTCACAGATTTGCGCAGTGACTGCTGCTCAGCTGACCTAAGTGAGACTGAGTTGGAAGCCTCTGATTAAGGCCACATGTTGGGCGTGGTGTCGCGCTGCCTGCCAGACGACCTCCATCCAGACAGCCACCCTGGAGCCCAGGCTAGTGGGGAAGGGTCTTTCCGAGGTATGCTCCTCTTATAGCAAGGGACACAAGAGAAAGCTGAGATGCTTGCTGTCCCTGGAGACACAGCCCCGTGGGGCCTCACAAACCCACATGCCGTGGCCAGGCGATCATGTGACTCAGCCCCACATCTGCCTGCCCTCTTAGAAGAGGCTGGGAAGCCCCTCAGCAGGGCATAGGTGTGCAGTTCTAATACAGAGTGAGCGTGGTCAAGAAAATGATTCAGTTCATACCCTGTGAATGAAGGGGGAAATTTATTCTGATGAGTGACTAGTAATCTCTGCCACATCTTCTTTATTTCTTGGCATTCAGAGAATTTCTATAGCACACTGGAAGGAACTGGAAGGAAACTAGAACCGTATATGTGGGACTTGTTGAACAACTCAATATATATTTATAATAAAAGTATAATAAATAAATAGAGTATAAATATATACTGAACAAGCGATAAATTTCTAAATAAAAGTTTCCATTTTTATGAGAAAACTGCTTGCCTCTTGTGACCTTAATTATTTTATAGAGGTATGATTTATATACAAAAATACACTCAAGGCTGAGGCAGGAGGATGGAAAGTTCAAGTGTTGCCAAAACAATTTAGTGGGACCCTGTCTCAAAAAGGGCGGGAGAGTGCTCGCTTTGGCAGCACATGTATCACAAAGGGGAGCGTCTGTTAGAGCACCCCTGGGTGCAACTCCCAGGACCCAAACAAAGAAAAACACTATCTAAGGTGTACAATTTGGTGTTTTGTGACAAAGTTATATGTCACTTCTTTTAGATATCAAGTTTTATAATGGAAATGGCTAGTTTCAAATTTTGTGGAAATTTCCTGTGATAATGATCTGCTTTGAATAATAGATTGCCCATAGGGAGTTGGCATCAGTAGACAGTCTCTGACCCACAAAAGTGGCAACTTGGTATGGTTCAATTTAATACAATGGAATTTTGTGTAATTAAAAAAATTTTTTTGGAGACAGGGTCTCATTATATAGTTCAGTCTGGCCTTGAGTTCACTATGTAGCCCCAACTGGCCTCAAACTTGTTGTGATCCTCTTGCCTCAGCTTCCTGAGTGCTAGGATTAATTATAGGTGTGAACTACCATGCTCGGCTCAAATATTTAAAAGCAAATTTGAAGTTTTTTTTTTTTACTGACCACTGTCCTCATACTAATATGAACAATTCACTAATAAAATCAATTGATCTTATATATGAAAATTTTTTATTTTAATTCTCCATAATTGACATTTAGCTTTGAATCCAAATAATTATTAGCAAACACACACAAACATTTTTTAAATTTTAAGAATTTATAATTTTCAACTTCAGGTACACAAACATGTTAGCTATGGCATTGTATTTAAGCTAAGAATATCTTTCAAGGAATCTCCAAGGTGAGATTCATCCAACAAAAGTACTCATTTCAGCTCGTGAACTCTTGGCATCTCTGCCTTTGACTATGGCCTCACGCTGGTGTGAACGCCGGAGTCCTGTCTGGCCCATGCTTCGCTGTAAGCACTGGGAGTTCACGTTTGGCTGGAGTTGCCACTCGGCCCAGGGTTTGGCGTGCAAGGCAGAGCCATAGGCACATGCTCGCCACGCAGGGCCTCACCAGGAGCGTGTGTGTCATTGGAATCTCTGGCCTTCCTGTAGAATTCAAGCTCCGTAGGGTCTTCACACCTCCCTTACCCTGCAGCCACACCCTGAGCATACACACAGTCTTGACTTACTGCCCTCCCTCTGAAATCTTCACCTGTTACCTCCAGTGAGTCATCTGCAGTCGTTTGATTTGGAAATTTGCTGGTGGAACCAATAACTTCCCTCCACTCATTGCTCTTTGGAGCTTCTAATCAGTGCTACTAACGGAACTCGTGTCTCCAGCTATATCATTTCACTGATGATCATCTGACTTAGCCTGCTTTTTGTTCGATGATGCATTCTTTGACAGTGGTGCTTTTCTGTTTTCTTTGCTTTCGGTGGCGCCAACTAGGCTGCGAGCAGTTTCCTCGAAGGCAGATAACACGAGCAGTTTTCCCGTGGAGTGACCTTTAGCTCTGACAATTAACTTCCTGCCTTTGTAAACAGCATTTGGGTATTAGTCTTGCCAGTCTCGTGAGAACCTTATTTCTCACTTCACACACACAGATGCTGAAGAATGATTGCATTTTCTTTCACTTGTTTAGCATGCAGGGGTGACAGTGGCTCCACGCAAACTGTGTGGAGTGTCCGCTGGACGGGTACGATTTGCGTGGAGCCCTTTCTTCATCTGATGCCTGCAGAGAAGACACGCACATTGCGGGACAGACATATCCAGGGCAGGGAAACCCACATCTGAGACAAGTTCAGAAATTACCTAGTGACTCAAACTCTTCCTTCCTTTCTTTTTTTTAAATTGCTGTGTCTCTTTTGTGAATCTGCTTTTAAAATTTAATTAAAACCTTTCCACAAATAATGTGTGTAAAAAATAAATGGCTCAGTATAAAACACTCAGTGGAGGTCTTCACAGGATCTCTCTCTGGAGTTCGGGCTGGTCTTGAATTCACTATGTGCCATGAGACAGGAGACCGGGGTGTGGCAAAGCTGGCTGGGGAGAATGAACACAAGCCTGGCCTGGCTCTGCTCCTGTGGCCCCCAGCCTGCTGGTCAGCAGAAGGGCTGTCTGCAGGGAACTCAGCTCAGCACTGAGCAAACACGGGAAAGGAGATAAGAAAAGACAAGGGATTTTGCAGGACCTGGAGACATCTGGAGACACCCAAGAATTTACAACGGACACTTTGAGGACTCTGCCCACTGAGATGCAATATTGCCAGAAAATTTTAACCACAGACGTTCATTGGAATCTCCCAGCCTAGCGTCCCCTGCCTTTTCTCCGTCCCTATAAAAGGGACACACTTCTCTTCGTTTGTGGCCGAAGGTCTTCACTGTACTCTCTGCCTGAACCCAGGCACAATAAATGCCCTGCTACGTTGCCGTTACACAAAGCTGACGGTTTCTGCTGCTCACATATGTTACACCTGTCAAGGGCAAGTCCGCAGGACGGCGCCAAGCAGTTCTCAGGACCCTGTGTGTGGACCTTCTCCAGAGCCACCACGAGATGTAGATGACATAAAAGAAGACCAGCCATCATGGAAAGCTGCTGGTGTGAGTTTACCATGTGACAGTTGGAGATCCCGGCCACGAGAGAACATTTTGGTGTGGCCAGGTACAAGAATAAAGCTCAGGTCCCGGAGACCAACGTAAGATCTATATGGACACACTTTCTGCTTCTTTCTAAAATGCTGCAGGTTTTTTTTTTTTTTTTCTTTCTTTCCCTCGTTGTCTCTTCTAAGTCAGGAATCAGGGGACTCTTCTCAAGGTGCCAAGGCAGGCCTTCCTGGCCCTGTTGCCTCCCGTGCACAGGGATTATAGGGGTGAACTTCCTTACCTGGCACTAGTTTCCATGTGGCTTTTATTGGCTGGTGTTCTGGTTAGGGGTGCCCACGCTGTCAGCAGCCACCTTGTCTTCTTGCATGACTATGGGTCACTTACGTGGATGTGTGTCGCCAGTTGCTGCCATCTTCCCCTCCCTTATCACTTCTTCTTCTTTTTCTCCTTCTCCTCCTCCTCATTCTCCTCCTCCGCCTCCTTTTCCTTTTCCTTCTCTCTCTCCTCCTCCCTCTCCTCCTCTTTCTCCTTCTCCTCCTCCTTTTCCTCCTCCTCCTCCTTCTCTTCCTCCTCCTCTTTCTCCTCCTCCTCCTCCTCCTCCACCTCTTTCTCCTCCACCTCCTCCTTTTCCTCCTCCTCCTCTTT
>RJWM01020951.1:0-36091 GCA_004363535.1 Dasyprocta punctata
TCTGTATATTGGTTAGATGACCTCACATGCACTGAACCGGAGATCTTCATTAAAGTAATTTCCTCTGGTTTCTGGGACAGGGCTCATGCTACAAGTGTTGAAAGCCTACACACCAGGCACCTGGATGTCTCTTGTTAAAGAGCACTGCTGACAAGGAGGATTCACTTGAATTAGCAAAAGCTGAGTTCTTTCTCTAGTTCAGAGCTTTTAGCATTATCCACAAACATGTAAGGAAAATCTAGAGGTGCTACTGGGATGGCTTCTAATAAGTAAATACATTCTGCTTTATCTTGGCTTAATACATAGCATCTAATCAATCAGATAAGACATTTGTTGAGTGCTTATGGTATACCTGATGTTGGTACATACGAGTAATACCAGACAGTGTAAATTTTCTCTAGTAATAAAATCTTTCTTCTCTCCTTTTCTTTTATTATGATGTCTTTTTCTTTTGTGTCTCCTCCCATCCTTGATCTCCCACCACAAACATATAGAATTAATCATCAAGAGTGCTTGTATCCCTCTTCTTACTCAATCAATATTTTTATTTTACCTTTTTAAAAGAAAAATGATAGCATGCCACGCCCTTTATCTTATTCATCTTGGTTTTTCCTACATACACACACATAAATTTTACTTTTGAAATATTTCCATATCTACACACAAATACCTTATCATTCTTTTTTTTACAGTTGTATTTTGTTACGTTGAAAAGACATGTATAAGTATTTTAATTAGCCAGTTCCCTATTGATAAGTATTTAGGTTATTTCCAATCTTTCCTCTTACCAACAAAATATTATAATTGCATCATCTTTAAATTTCACTTGCATATTAATACAGTCTTGTATAAATTCTTAGAAGAGTAATTGCTAAATCACAGAGTACATACATCTATGATATTCATAGACATCAAAATTTTTCTTTCAGAAAGTGATGTCATTAATACTCTTAGCAATTGATAGTTTCATTTGGTGTCACACCCTCAACACAACGTAGTATTTATTAAAATTTTAATTTCTTTCCAATATCATTGGTGAAAATCCACAAAGCCATTTTAATTTCCCTTCATTTTATTAGAAGTACAGTTAAGGGCCTCAATATTCATAAAAGAAATATTTTTGTTTCATTTTCTGTGAACTAGTAGGTGATACTCATCAATTCAAAATTTTCTTATTATTCATGTTAGTTAACTTTACCATATAAATTCATAATGACTTACTCAGTCAAAATAGAAAAGTAATATTTGTGCTTTAGTAATATATATTCAATATATTACTTTATAACAAATGTTAAAAGTTCAACTTGTAAATTTAAGAAGGAAATCTTTGTTACAGTATTGAGCTTCCTATAGATGAAGTTTCATTTGTATCTTCTAGGCGTATTATTTCTTTGTATTCATCCAAACATTTCTTAAGAGTATTCTTATATGTTCTCTTTTTTTCATGTATAGTTGCTATCTTTTGTCTATTATAAATTCTGTTTGTTGATTTTTCACACATAACAAAGCTACTGAATACTCTTGTTCCTCATACCTTTTTGAAATTTAACAATGCTCAACCTCACTTAGTCATCAGCAAAAGCAAATTAAAATGACAATGAAATATCACTTTCTTAGAAAGTTAAAAATTATATGGCCAATAATATCAAGTGTTGACAAGGATGTGTAAAACAGCAACTCTCAAACTTTGCTAGTAGGGACATAAAATGATACAACCACATGGTCGCTTTGCAATTTCTTAAAAAGTTAAGCACACATCTCCCATATAACCTAGTCATTTTAGTCCTAGGTATTTTCACAGACAAAAGCACATGTTCATATAAAGACTTGAATAAAAATTATATAGCAGTTTTAGTTGCAATAGCTAACATTGGAAACCATGCAAATACCCATAAACAAAATAATTTGTTAAGTGAAAAAATAATTTTTAGATTGTCCATAAAATGCAAATACTATTCAGCAATATACACAGAACAGTATGAATGAATTTAAAAATAATTATGCTGAAAGAAGACAGACAAAGAAAGACTTCATACTTATGAGTTCATCTGTGCATAATTCTAGAAAATATCTTCTGAAGTGATAGAAATCAGATCAGGGACAGTCTGGGATGGGAGGATGGGAAGGCAGGAAGACCAGAAGTAAACACAAAGTAGCACGAGGAGCTTCAAGAAGTGAAGGATATGACTCCAGCAACAGTTTATTGGTTCATTTATGCTGTTTTCATGTCGTTACATAAATAAAACATCAACTTGCACACTTTAAATACATACATTCTATTGGATGTCAAGCATACCTCAAACAGCGATAATAACAACACCATTCATGTTTTGGCGTGCTCTGTGGTCTTGGGGTCAACAGTGCAGTTTTACTGATCTGGGCCAAGCTCATCACCCTATCTGTGGTCTGTTCAAGAGTCACCAATAGTCCTGTTGATCTGGGGTGCACTCGGATGAGACAACTCAGTCCATTCACATGTGCTTTCCATCCTTAGAAATCTAGTTTAATGATACCCTCATTAAACACAGGCCTAGTAGAGAAGAAAAATGTAAGGATTTTTGAGGTCTAGGCTCTGAGCCACATATCACATTGACCAAGATAAGTCACAGGGCCATTTCAGATTCAAGGAATGAAAAGTCAGATTTTATCTCTTTACAAGAGGAACTTAAAAAGTCACCTTTCAAAAGGTGAGGATGTATGATAGCATATAAAATCTCAGTTATTTTTACTATTAACTCTTTTATGCTGAAGACTGGAATTTTTTTGAATTTGGCATGAAAGTCATATATGTTACCTAGAAAAATTCTAGGGAGAAGAATTTGAAGAGAACACATTTCATTACGTTCCATGATTATGGGTGTTTAGAAAATGGATCACTAGGCATTGAAGGTTAATCTACCATACCCACTAAGAAGCGGGCAAGGCTACATAGAGATTACAAATATTCCTTCATTTGCTCTTCATTGCAACTCAAATCGAGTAGGTAGAATCCTAATTTTAAGAGGAACAAGCTTAAAGGAGAAGAAAAGCAGCACGCCGAAAGTCCAGTAGCCAATCAATTGCAAGAGTGAGATTCAAATTTACTTCACTCCCTCCAGAGCACCTGTTCTTGGTAAGCCTGCTTCCTCGCTTCTCTGGGGTGCTAGAGAACTCATTCCCAGAGTCGTAGCACCTCGTATGGGAGTCTAGGCCTCCATCTCAATGCCACTTCAGAAGAGGCACCAGAAATGGGCTCCAAGCTGGAATAGACCAGATGAGGGAGGAAGGGGAACTTCCTCCATTCTTAACGTTTATGACTTAAGCTTTACCCAGTGTATTTGGTCTTACTTTAAAGATGAGATCTCTGAAGCAGTATGAATTTCAATCCTAACTAAAAAAAAACGTTGTTGTATATCCAAAGACTGCATACTAAGCACCTGCAGGCATTTCATCATACATGAGTAAGATAGCCCTATCTGAAAAGTTCATTAACTATTGAGTCCACTAAAGGTTGATTATTACCATTATCTACTTGTTTGAGCCTGTGTGTATAGACAATTTCTAGATTGTTGATGGACTGAGTTCCTGAAATTCACATGTAAGTCAATGATTTAGAAATCAGATTACATTTTTTCATAAAAATAATGTAATAAATGTTTCCAGCATAGCCTATTAAAGTCCATTTAATACATCATGGTTGAAATACAGTAAAAAGAAGGAAAGAGAACTTCTCTGCAGTTTTTTTTTAAATCAAATGTTCCTGAATAAAATGCTTGACAAATTCCAATTCTTAAGTCCTATAGTAAAATTCTTTTCTGATATGCCCTTCAGAAACAGAACTGAACAATATATTTATATTCCATGGATATGAATTAGGTAATCTGTTTTAGAAAGCAAACTAAGCTATAGTTACATTTGCTTTGAAATAGCAATTGATTTCATCTCACTACACATAGAAAGGAGAGCCATGTAATTCATGCATTTTAAAAAATCACGAAAGTATTTCTAAAGGTAAAATATATAGTTTGGAGTTTCTGTACCATTTTAGTGTAACTGGAATGCCATAATAAAATACCAAAGGCTAGGTTTAAATGACTAAAATGTATTGTCTCACAGTTCTGGAGGGCTGAGAAGTCTAAAATCAAGGTGTTGATTTTTTTGGTTCCCAGTCAGAACTCTGATTTGTACACAGACTCCTTATTATATTTTAACATCAGAGTGGGGAAAGGGAGAGGGAGAGACAGAAAGAGGAGAGGGGGATGGGGAGAGGGAAGAAGAGGAGAAGAGGAGAGAGGAGAGGAGAGGAGAAAAGAGAGGAGGAGAGGAGAGGCTCTTCCTCTTCTTGTAAGGAAAAGAAGTCCTTTTGGATTAGGAGTCACACAATTTCACTTACCTTAATTACCTCCTAAAATTTCTGTTACCAAATGCAGTCACATTGAGGGTTAAGGCATCAACATCTACATTGGGTGGGCAGAGGGATTCCAATGCACTCTACAATGTTAAAGTGAAATTAAATATTCAAATGACACCCCATAATAGAAGCAGAGATAAATGGGCTGTAAGACTCACATGGTGTGCCCTGTCCCATTTCTGTGGCTTGGTAATGTATTACCTTCTACCTCTGTCCCGTAAGGGACCCTACTAATGCTGATTTCCTTACTGTTCCCATCAAGGACTCGCCTTCCCTAACCATCTTCCTACCGCCCCCTGCTCCCTGTCTTTCTTCCTTGTTCAATCTCTGCCGTTTCACTTTTCATGTTTAAATGTAATTCATTGATTATTTTTGTGTTATCTCATCACCACCACAGCTAACATGTCAACTCCATAACATAGATATTTTAGGTTTTTTCATCTTTTCTGTGGGTCTTCACAGCCTGTGTTCCCAAATCTGCATAAAAGCCTTTTCTATATTATTTCACAATGTACTTATTTATACATATATTTCTTTAAAATGCATGTAGCTTATCTGGAGGTAACTAGTGAGCCATCACAATTGCAGAGAGAATTTTTATTGTTGCAAAGTTTGATGCAACAGCCTCTCCAGGAATTCTTGTTTTTTGGACCACTCTTGAAAAATTCATGTTTTCTATATTCCTAGAGAGTAGCATAAGTCTATTGGAGGCTGTTCTCTAATCAATAATCATTAGATTGTATCACTGAGTAATATTTTAGCACCCTGTAAAATTATATCTGCTGTCAATATTCATTCACAAATAGCCTGCATTATATTATTTAAAACCTAAAATTATTTCTATTATGAAAAAGATCTAGTTCAATGAATTTGGTCATTTGAATTCATAGAATTAAAATTTCAGTGAAATTTCTTTAGATCTTCTTTTATCAATTAATCTAGAAAAACACCATCACTGTTGTGAATAAATCTATTCCAATGCTTCCAAGTATTTTTTTTTAATCAAAGTCACTCTGCCATTTGTTCATGTAATTTCTGTAATGCAGCTCTGTTCCTATGTTGCTGTCTTAAAACTCCATTCACTCTGATTTTCAGTTCATTGGATCTGGTCAGGCAGACACTGTGACTCCAATCAGCTGCTAATGATGCCAAATTGAGAAAAGACTTTGCAAGGCTTATAAAATCAGAGGTGAGATATGAATTCCAATTTCTTTTTAACTCTGCTTGGGAGCTTAAAAAATATGTTGTACATGGCCTCTATTCTCATACAAATCTTTTATACTTTATGAGTTTGGTATCCAAAGATCATTCCTATCCAGCCCTCTCGCTTGGGTAGCACTCAGGATGCCCCCACGAGTTGAACAAAGAATTTTTTTAGTCCTTGGAATTGAACAACCCAGGACTGGGAATTGAACCCAGTGTGAAGTGGCCTTCACACTGAGCTACACCCCTAGATTTCCATTTTTTTTTTTTTTTTTTTTTTGTGGCACAAGGGATAGATCTTTTTTCTTATTATTTATTTTGAGACAGGGTATTGCTAAGTTGTCTAGACTAGGTTCAAACTTGTAATCCTTCTACTTCAGACTTGCAGATGCTGAGATGACAGCGTACCCCCACTGCACATGACAAAATTGAACACATCCTGAAGCATTCACTTTTGTGGAACTCTGCTGAATTCTAAAATATCCTTTATCCTTCCTCTCACATTAAATAACTTTGTATTATAACTATCGGTACTGATAAACATTGAACAAATGATTACAAAAATGAATATTAGGAACTTTATCATAAACATCATACCTTTTTTCTGAGAGATCCAACTGTTTTTTAAAAATTCCCCCAATGTAAAATTTTCAAATACATAATTATGTGAAAGAAAATTTTTTACTCTTAAGAAAAAAGAAAAATAAAATCATTGTCAGTTTATCACCTCAAAAGATACAATTTCTCTCCCTGACTTTCTTATAATTATTTTCATCACTATTCTTCAGTAACTTTAAGAAACACGTAGCAGCAATAAAATATATTTTTTTCTTCTCCTTCTTCCCATAGTAAGTTAATCCTGCCCTTTTCCTTTTTTTTTTTTTTTTTTTTTTTTTTTTTTTTTTTTTTTTTTTTTTTTTTTTTTTTTTTTTTTTTTTTTTTTTTTTTTTTTTTTTTTTTTTTTTTTTTTCCAGCACCAGGGATCCAACTCATAGCCTCACAACTGCCAGATAGGCACTTAAGCCACTGACCCAAATTTCCAGCCCTAGTTTTTTGAGGCAGGGTCGCACTATGTAGCTCAGGCCAGCCTTGCACTCGCGTTGTAGCCCAAGCCGTCCTCGAACTCACAATGCTCCTCCTACCTCAGCCTCCCAAGTGCTGAGATTAAAGGCGTGCGCCACCACACCCGGCTCCTTTTCCTTCTAAAACTAGTTCAGTTATTAAATAAAAGAGTCACAGAGACGTCCAGGAAGATGGAGGAGTGGGGAGCAGTGAGAACCTCTCTAAGATTTGGCATCCAGACACTACAATACACCAATACGAGGAAGAAAAGAAGGAAGGAAGTGAGTTCATGGGACCCAGCAAGGATTCAAATTAAGAACTGAAGCCCAGGGGGAGAGTGAAAAGAGAGATCACAACACAGAAGAAGGAGGTAGCAACTGGTGCTTTTTTTTCCCTGAGTCAGGACTCACTGTGTGGGAGGAGTGATTCAAACCTGCAGACGCATGATGACTATTGGTGACCCTATAGCCCTACACAGAGAAGTGGACCGGGGAACAGAGCTGTGGATGCAGTGGGCTGCAGTGGCTGGTGAGTTATTAAGGTTCAGAAGTCCCCTAGGAGAGGACAACTGGCTGGTCAGAATATTGGAGAACTTAGAGTAGCTGTGTGTTGGCGCCATCTAGTAGCTCCCAGGGTCAGAATGAGGCAGCAGGACTTCCGAGTGTGTACGAGGTCAAGGAGCCACGTTTAGGCCAGCAGGCGTCACACAGAGTGTTGCAGGGTTAACAAATCAGGTTGCAGACTCACAACCAGAAACCAGCCTGAACTTCAGTGGAACTAAAGGTTCAAGCTTGCTGGGATTATCAACCACCCCACCTTAAAACTATGGCTGGCTTGCTTGAATTAATCAACATGAATCTGGACTCTGTATGACCACTCTATGAGTGACAACAGAGGCATGCCCTGAAGTGGACATTTTTATCTTCTTTTATTTATTTTTTGTTTTTCTTTGAGGGGTTCTTTCTTTTTTCTTTCTTTCTTTCTTGTTCTTATTTTAATATGAGTATGAACACTGTTTCTAGTTTGTTGCATTGCTCTGTCTTGCTCTTGTTTTTATTTCTTTCTTCTCTCTTTTCCTCCAGTCTTCTTCATCAGTTTCTTAAAGCTGCAGAATATTCCTTTGCCTTCCAGTCTTGCTTCTAATCTCTCCCTCTTCTTCTATTTCTCTATTTTACCCCTAATGCCTCTTATATTTTCTCCTCTGAGGTTAAAGTTTCCATATAGAGGTCATGTTTACCATTTTCTGGTTTGTTTTAGAATTTGTTATATAAACACAATTCTAGTTCATATGGTTAAAGGTAGCAATTTGTCACTTTCTAGGCTATGTTTGATGCTATTGTTATTACTGATTGTACTACTTTAGCCAAGAGACATAATTGTTCCAGTCAGTTGTTCTTTCTGGTATACTAAGGCTGAAATTGCCTAAGGGTCATAAACAATATTATAGGCCAGTGCAAAAGAACCAGGGGCTAGGCCAAATAGGCAGCAACTACTCATCCCAAATAAACTGAAGAGGTACAATCTTGCAAAAGACTCAAAACCCAAAAGTCAACTATAACAGAAGATATCTCTGAGAAATACTCATTTCCTAAGGGTTCCCAATAATAGCAGTAAAACTACTTACCATAAGCAACTTATAAGCATCAACTTTAAAAAATAGAAAATGAGAAAACATAGAAGCAATATGTCACCCAAGACATCCACCTTGCCAAAACCAAACCCAGGGGTCAGTGATGTGGAACAATTTGAAAGCCACCCACCTGGACTTTATGAAGTCATCAAAGTAGAAGTAAAAAAACAGATGAATGAGGCTCTAGCAAAAAATCAAATCAGAAATGGTGACCATAATGAAGGACATGGTTAGTGATGCTAGAGCACTTGCAGATAAAATAATAGAGGAGCTTAGGAAAATGATGGGAACTGTGAAAACCTAACATAGGAAAGAAATGAAATCCATGAAACAGATTCAAACAGATACTCAGGAGATTAAAAACTCCGTAGAAAGTACATGCAGCAGAATGAGCCAATGTGAGGACAGAATATGGGATATAGAAGACAGGATTACACCTACTGATCATGAAAAGAAAGATGTCTTAAAAATAGCAAGGAACTGGGACCAGGGATATAGCTCAGTGGCACAGCGCCTGCCTGAGGCATGAAGTCATTAGTTCAATGTCCAGTGTAAAAAAACAAAATCAAAGAACCATGAAAAAATCAATCCAACAAGAGCTACGTGATGCAAAGAAGAATAACATAAGATTGATCAGAATCAATGAAAAAACAAGAGATAGCTTAAGTGACATAAAAAACTTATTCACAGAAGTAAAGGTTGAAAACTTCCCAAGCATGTAAAAGGAATTTGACATACAGGTTAGTCAGGCATATAGAACCCCAATTAGCCCTGATTTTAAAAAAAACTACACCAAGGCATATAATAGTCAAGATTACAGAAATTCAACACTAGAACAGAATATTGAAAACTATTAGAGAGCAGAAACAAGTCATCTATAAAGGAAAGCCCATGAAAATCATGGCAGACTTTTCAACACAAGCCCTCAAGTCAAGGAGAATTTGAGTGAAGTATTTCAATCCCTAAAACAAAATCCCAGATTGATGCACCCTGCAAAACTATCTTTCAAATTTGATGCAGAAATAAGATACTTCCATGACAAAGAGCAACTGAAGAAATACATGACCACCAAACCAGCACTCCAAAATGTTCTGAAGGACAATCTAGAAAGAGCTAACAAATAATACAACTCCATAAACTTCAACAGCATGATTCCATCAGCCATGGCAAGCCATTAAACAGAGGAGAATAAAAAGGGAACTAACCATTGGAGAATAGAAAGGATAAGTCAATATATATTAGTTACAACCATTAATGTAAATGGTCTCAATTAAAAAGAAACAGACTGGCAGAATGGATCAAGAACAAAAACCCGAAAATATGCTGCATACAAAAAACACAGACTGAAAGTCAAAGAATGGAAAACAATGCTCCATGTGATAGGAATCTGGAAAAAAACAGGGGCAGCTATTCTATTTGCAGACAACTTGGATTTCAAGCCAAGGTTGATTGAGAGAGGCAAAGAATATCACCACATCCTTGTAAAGGAGACAATCCAAGAGAAATAGGTAACATCATAAATATATATGAACCAAATGCCAGTGCACTCAACTATATAAGATAAATATTAATGGACATGAAAAATCAAATCAACACTAATACAATTCAAATGCGTACCTCAGTACCCCACTGTTACAAAAAGAGAGATCAACCAGACAAAAACTCAGCAAAGAAATATCAGAACTGAGCCAAACTTTTGAATAGATGAACTTAGTAGATGTCTACAGTATTCCACCCTACAACATCAAAATACACATTCTTCTCAGCTGCACACAGGATGTTCTCCAAAATAGACTACATACTAGCTAATAGAAAATGCTCAAGTAAATGCAAAGGAATTGAAATTATCTCATTCATATTATCCGATCGTGATCCAATGAAATTGGAAATCAATGGCAAAAGAAATCACAAAAACTTCACAAATACATAGAAATTAAGTAATACCCTCCTGAACAACC
This sequence comes from Dasyprocta punctata, assembly GCA_004363535.1. Lineage (NCBI taxonomy): Eukaryota > Metazoa > Chordata > Mammalia > Rodentia > Dasyproctidae > Dasyprocta > Dasyprocta punctata. The sequence goes on from RJWM01020951.1 coordinate 10,244, forward strand.
AATGGGTCAAAGATGAAATTAAAGAAGGAATTAGATAGTTTCTACAATTAAATGATAATGCCAGTACCACACATTGGAACTTAAGGGATGCAATGAAAGCATGCTACAGGGGAAATTTATAATGGGGAATTCCTATATCAAAAGCAAACTGAGTGAATCCAAATAAACAACCTAATGTTGAACCTCAAGCTTCTAGAAAAAGAAGAACAAGTCATACCAAAATGTCATACGAGGGAGGAAATTATAAAGATCACAGTAGAAATTAATGCAATTGAGATTAAGAAAACAACACAAAGAATCAATGAATTAAAGAGTTGGTTTTTTGAAAGATTAAATAAAATCAAAAAACCATTAGCCAAACTTATTAAAAAAAAAAAAGGAAAGACTCAAATTCTTGCAATTAGGAATGAAAAGGGTGAAATCGTAACACATCCTGCAGAAATCCAAAACATCATCAACAACTACTTGGAGAATTTGTGTTCTAATGAGATGGAAAACACAGGAGAAATGAAGATTCCTGAATGCTATGACTTGCCAAAGCTGAATAACAAAGATATAAAAATTCTAAATAACCCAGTACCAGTCAGTGAAATTGAAGATACAATTAAAAACCTACTAGCAAAAAAAAAAAATCCTAGGTCCTGATGGATTCACTCCTGAATTCTATGAGAAATTTAGAGAAGACTTAATGCTGCTATTTCTCAAACCCTTTAATGAAATTGAAAGGGGAGCAATTTACAACTTGCTTTGAGACACTTGAAGAGACTCTAATTTGCTAACCTGGAAATTCTGTTAGTGATAGTGGGTGATGCAAAGTACTTTTTCTTTGTCTTATTCCTTGTCTAGTTAATATAGACTATCAGAAAAAGGAGTGATCTGAAAATAAAAGGAAGAAAAGAGTCAAGAAAATGGATCCAACATTAATGAAATGCATCTGAAATTCCTTATCATAACACATCCTGCAGAAATCCAAAACATCATCAACAACTACTTGGAGAATTTGTGTTCTAATGAGATGGAAAACACAGGAGACTCTAGCACCTTGACTAGAGGAGATATTCAACAAATTAGAACTATTATTATCCTGGTCATAGTTACAGAATATCCTTAAAGACCATATTTGCATAAAACACTGCCTCATTTTTTACCATGACTTGATGGTCTATAGGTGGTTCCTTTTGGAATGAATTCTGTTTGGGAAAGTGAAAAGACTGGAGAGCAAATGAGGGTCAGAGGTAGGCTAGTACTGGCTAGTATTATGCCAGCAAAAAGTGTCCTATTTTAATAACTGCTAAAAACTTGTGTTGCTTGGAAATATAGCATCACTGATAGAATGGAAGTCTTAAATTTCAGCTCCATTAGAATAACAAAATCATCACTCCCAGTTCTCCAAAATGTATTGAAAATCTCACCCACACCAGGACGATTAGATTTCACAATGAGACTTTTGTGTTAAGTTCATAAATGGTGAATTGTATTTATTTATGTTGCCTAAAGTGACAGACTCAAAAAAATGTACTGAGATCCTACCATGTACCGGATATGAATCCAGATGATCTCCCCTACCTGAGCTTATTAAGTCACTTATTTCTTAGAGAGTGTTTATTATCTCTCATATAATGGAGGAGGTAATTGAGGCTCAGCTATGATGAATACTTTGCCCAGGTAATATGATCATCTAGTAAATAGTCAAGCTTGATCTTGAATACATTACTTTGCAGATTTTTAACATTTTATATAGTTCATGTTACACATAATTTTAACAGACAGGGCAGTGAAATCACAAAAGCACTCCAGAAGCTCCCAATGGGGAGCTGCAGATGAAGTAAACTTCACTTACCCAGCACATCTCTACTAAGTCAAAAAGAAAGTTTGATTTCTTCTTTTTCCAAATCCATTTTATTTGAGGGATAAAGAGAGAAAAGAAGAAGAAGAAGAAGAAAAACAAAGTACAACAAAATTTCAAAACACGTCAATCAGGGGTTAACAATGGTACATACATTGCGCATTGTCATCCCCAAATCATTCACCCAGAGCACAAGACATCTGCATTCAATTGTCAGACAATACCAGCACAAATCTTTCTCTTCAGTGAACTCAAAGAAATCAGTAGTATAACTACCTTAACTATTTTATATACATATACATACACATATACATGTTTTTTCTTTCAGCTTCTCACACTAGTGAAACAATGTGATGTTTACACATGTGTCTTATTTATTTCACTAATGAGTTGTTCTCAAGTTGCATTCATTTACTTATAAAAGTCTCCAGTTTATCTTCCTTTATGGCTGTATAAAAATACATCATGTTTACCCATTCCTCAGTCATTGAGCATTTAGGATGTTTCCAAGTTCTGGCTATTACAAACTGTGCTGTTATAAACATGGGTGCACATATATCACTGTGGTATGATGTTTTTAATTATTTTGGGAAGATACCCAGAAGGGAAATACCTGGGTAGAATGGGATATCCAGTCCTAATTTTTCCCCACACTGATTTCCACAGTGGTTGCACCAGCCTATATTCCCACCAACAGTGGAGCAGTGTTCCTTTTTGCCCACAGCTCCTCCAGCACTTGTTATTGCTTGATTTCTTGATAGTTGCTATTCTGGAATGCAGTGGAATCTCAGTGCTGCTTTAATTTGCATCTCTCAAATGACTAGTAATGTTGAACATTTTTTCACATATTTATTTGCTGTTCTTGTTTTTTCATCTGAGAAGTGTGTATTCTTCTCAGATGCCCATTTTTTGGATTGGGTCTTTAAATCTGGGAGGACTGATTTTTTTGAGTTCTTTATGTGTTCTTGATAGTAATCCTTTGTCTGAGGGACAGCTGGCAAACATTTTCTCCTACATTGTGGGTGGTCTCTTCACCCTGTCCATGGTTTCTCTTGCTGTGCAAATCTTTTCAGTAAGGTAAGATCCCATTTGTTGATTCTTTGTGATAGTTCCTGTGCAATCCAGGTTTTGTTCATAAAGTCTTTACCTACACCAATGTCTTCAAGAGTTTTACCTACTCTATCTTCCAGCAGATTTAATGTTTCTGTTTTAATATTAAGATCTTTGATCCATTCCAATTTTAGCTGAGTACATGGTGAAAGATACGGGTCCAGTTTCAATCTTCAGCCTGTGTAGAGCCAGTTTATCCAGCACCATTTATTAAAGAGGTTATCTTTCTTCCAGTGAGTGTTTTTGGCACCTTTGTCAAAGATAAGGTGGCTTAGTGTGTCTGGGGTTGTTTCTGCATCTTCTAATCTGTTCCACTGATCTTTGGGTCTGGTTTTTTTTTTTTTTTTTTTTTTTTTTTTTTTTGCCAGTACCATACTGTTTTTATCACAGTAGATTTATAGTATAATTTCAAGTCAGAGATTGTGATGCCCCCTGTCTTGTATTTGTTGCCCAGGATTGCCTTTGCTATTCTAGGCCTCTTCTGGTTCCAGATGAATTTTAGGATTATTTTCTCTAATTCTATGCGATAAGCTTTTGTAATTTTGAGTGGGACTGCATTGAATCTGTATAACAGTTTTGAATGTATGGCCATTTTCACTATATTGGTTCTTCCTACCCAAGAGCATGGAATATCTCTCCATAGTCTAATATCCTCTTCAGTCTCCTTTTTCAGAGTACTGTAGTTTTCAACGTAGAGGTCTTTTACATCCTTTGTTAGATTGATTCCTAAGTATTTCATTTTTTTGTATGCTACCATCAAAGGTATTGTTTCCCTGATTTCTCTCTCAGTGAGTTTGTTATTCATGTATAGGAAGCCTATTGACTTACAAATGTTGACTTTGTAACCAGTTATGTTACTGAATTTGCTTATTTAATCTAGAAGTCTTTTGGTGGAGTTTTTCAGGTCTTCTCAGTAGAGTGTCATGTCATCTGCAAATAACTATAGTCTATAGTTTAACTTCTTCCTTTCCTATCTTTATTCCTTTCATTTCTTTCTCTTGTCTAATTGCTCCAGCTGAACAGGACTATGTTGAATAAGAGTGGAGACAGTGGACACCCTTGTCTTGTTCCTAGTTTTAGAGTGAAAGATTTCAGTTTTTGTCTATTTAGTATGATGTTGGCTGTTGGTTTTTTCACAGATGGCCTTTACAGATTGAGATAAAGACCATCTATTTCAATTTATTTTTAGAATTTTTATCATAAATGGACTTTGTCAAAAGCTTTATCTGCATCTATTGAGATGATGATACGATTTTTGTCCTTGGCTTTGTTAATATGTGTATTACATTTATGGATTTACATATGTTAAACAATCCCTCCATCCTGGTATAAATCCCACTCGATCATGGTGTATAGTCTTCTTGACAATTTTCTGCAGTCTGTTTGCCAGTGTCTTACTGAGGATTTTTGCATCAATGTTCATTAGGGAGATTGGCCTGCAATTGTGTTTCTTCGTTGGGTCCTTCTCTGGTTTTGGTATTGGGGTAATGCTTGCTTCCAGGAATGAATTTGAAAGTATTGCTTCCCTTTCAATCTCATTAAAGAATTTGAGAAGTAGTGGTCTTCTCTAAATTTCTTGTAGAATTTAGCAGTGAATCTGACAGGCCTGGGCTTTTCTTTGTTGACAAATTTTTAATTACATCTTTGACTTCATTTATTGACATTGGGCTATTTAGGACTTTTATATCTTCTTGATTCAGCTTTGATAATTCACAGGTATCTAGGAATCTGTCCATTTCTTCTGTATTTTCCATCTGATTAGAGTACAAGTTTTCAAAGTGGGTATAGATGCTTTCTGGACTTCTGCAAAGTCTGTTGTAATTTTGCCCTTTTCGTTCCTAATTGTATGGATTTGAGTCTTTTCTTTCCTTTTTTTTGACAAGGTTGGCTAAGGGTTTGTTGATTTTATTTCATCTTTCAAAGAACCACTCTTTGATTTGTTGATCCTTTGTACTTTTTTTTAGTCTCCAGTGTGTTAATTTGGAAGTTCGATTTCTTAATAAAATTTTGTATCATAGAATGCCCCTTGATAAGACAGCACTCAACTCCAGCACATGTAGGTTTTGGTTTACAGAACTGCGCTTTCCTCCCAGCAGCCTAGTGACATGGCCGGGTTGATTTACAGTAAGTTTATGTAATGGCAGGAGAAAGGCTAAACCTTGGCTATCTTTGGGTTGTACTTGAACAGTGTCATCGATTGGACTTGACCATTTGTACCTCTTGTGAATTGGTTTTGCTTTCCAGCTTGGAAATGGAGGAAGAGTATGTAGAGAAAAGACCTAAGTCTAAATCTAGGCTGGTTATCTTACATATACATATATACAGATTTATAGATAACCAAAACGAACACACCGCTGAATGTATTCGTTATTGAGAAAGAACAATTAATACTGATATGATTAGATCCATTTTGCATGTCTATATCTGTTAATGTAAACAACCATTTTAAAGATAACGATACACAATATTGCAACCATTGTCAAGTTTCTATTATCCTGTTTTGTAAACCTGTAATGTTACTGTTGTGCATTTACTCTAGTCATTTGTTTGTCTGTTTTGTTTTTTGTCTTTGTTATATATGTCTTTTTTTTTCTTTTGCTTAAATAAAAAAAAAAGAAAAAACAAAAAAAGAAAAATAAAAATATAAATCTAGGCTGGGAAGACAAGACATCCGTCTTTGTGGATAACGCCACTTGTTGGGTTGGTTTTCCTGTTTGTCGTGGCTGATTCCGCATTTCCTGGGAGGTTATTCTCTGTGGGTATGGGTATGTGTGTGTACACATATACACCCACATACATACACCCGGCTGCAAGCAGACATCATGCCTTTCTGCTTTGTACCACACTACCGATGCTAGCTAATAACCAGCAAAACGTAGTAAATGAAAAATGAAGCAATTAATTTTCCATAGACAACTTGGAGGCCAGCGGGCATTCCCCTAACTTAGTGGGCATAGAACTATTTCAACAGGTAGCCTCTTCTGAAGGCCAACAGCTTGGAGCCCGGTGCCATCTCAGCACCAGAGTGAAGTCACTGTGCATGTGGCGCTCCCAGCTCCGCCTGGGAAGCTGACCCGGGCTCTGATAATCCCGTGACCAGCTGTGGGAGCGGCAGAGCCCCTGAGGCCGGGTCCCAGCAGCCGGACGTCTCTTCCTACCCACGGACTGCGTCCTGCTGATGGCTGCAGTCCCTGGGGACCGCATTGCTCCTGCCGGCTCCATTCCCAACAGGAGCGTTCTGTTCAGGACCTCCTTCCTCGAGTTCTCAGCCTGTCGGCTTTGCACCTATTTCTACTCACCAGGATCAATCCTAGCAGAGATCTACGGCAAACGTGGCAGTGGGAGGCAGCCCAAGTACCGGAAAAGGACCCGTTCTCAGCTACTGCTGGGCCTGACAAGTGAGATTTTAGTTCACCTTTAAAGACAGTTCTGAGACGCAGCCAGCTGCCTGGGCTCCACTCTGTCTCCCTTCCTAAGAGCAGAGAGAAGGGAGGTAAAGGACCCGTGTAAAATGTACACGTTCAATCCATTTTAGAGTGACGGCTTCATTTATCACACTGTAACCATTTAATAATCTGAATTATGTGCATCCAGATGTGAGAAGGAGAGATTTTTCACTTACAGGTGGGCATTTTCAAACACGCTAAATTAATCTCCAGAGAAAAGTGCCTATAATCTCTGTTCCCGGTGTCACTTTAAAGCTTTGCCATTCATGACTCTGTGGTGGTTTTTAAAACTTTTCGCAGCAAATGTGATTAACTGAAGTTTACAAAGCAACAATGTAGCTTATGCATCATTTTAAAAGCTGATAGCAGTCATCTTTGTTAAAGTAATGACAATAAACAACAATGGAATAAAGAGAAAGCAAATAGCTTAACGTGGCGCCGTCAACGTACCATAAGTAAACCAGTTTTGTCATTGCATGCAGTTCTCAGAAAGCCGGGATTAAAATGTCAAGCAAGCTACTTAAATGGTGACAGCTGTGGATGTGTGCCTGCTTTCCATTTGTTTGTCAAGCAGTAATTTTACTCTTGCACTGTAATGAAGGGAAATTAAGATATTGCTCCCCTATAGTGTCATTCAACTACCTCTATATACTAGATTTCTTTTTAGGGGCTCGCTTCCTCCAAGTCTGTATAAAACTGAGTAATGGATAAAGAAGTGGTTTTTTATACAATGGAGTACTACTCAGCCGTAAGGAAGGATAAACTTGAGACATTTATAGGTAAATGATGCAATTTGAGACTATGCTCTTAAGTGAAATAAATCAGAACCACTTGTGTACACACTGCTTGCCTCCCTGGTGTGAGAAACTGAAAGAGCAAATAAGGACAAAATGTACAGTAGATACTGTGAAAATGGAAGAAACTATTCAAAGGGAAAGAGAACTAGGCTAGGATAAGGGGGACAGGAAAAAATGGTTTATAAGGATAAAATGGAAACAAAGCTTTGTAAATAGGGAGGGAAAGATGAGTTGAAAGGGAGCCGGGTGTGGTGGCACACACCTTTAATCCCAGCACTCGGGAGGCTGAAGTAGGAGGAGCGTTGTGATTTTGAGGCCCGCTTGGGCTACAACGCCAGCGCAAGGCCAACCTGAGCTACATAGTGCGACCCTGCCTCAAAAAACTGGGGCTAGGGGTTTGGCTCAGCAGCTTAAGCGCCTTCCTGGCAGGCGTGAAGTTGTGAGTTCGATCCCCGGTGCCATAAAAAAAAAAAAAAAATGAGTTGAAAGAAAGAGGGGGATTGGGGAAAAAAGAGAAATCAAAATATATTATATACAGATACAAATTCCCTATGATGAATACGATCACTGTGTATATCTAAAATGTATCAGTAAACTTAATTTTAAAAAGTTTTGGCACTTGGGAGGCTGAGGCAGAACAATCGTCACAAGTTCGAGACCAACTTGGGCTACAAAGTGAGCTCAAGGCCAGCCTGAACTGAATAGCAAGACCCTGTCTCAAAAAAAAAAAAAAAAAAATTCAGCTCATCTATGCTGTAATAGTAATGTAATATAAAGGCTTTGTGAAAGTTTTTCATTAATAAAAGTTTCCTATTGTCTTAAAGAAAATGGATTCAGTTGTTGTAGTGTTAGTCTAAGAAGGGAATAGTCAACCATCCAATAAATCTTGCCCAAAGAAAACTGATCGCTTTCCCTTTAATTCTTAATGAAATGTACATTAGTGGGGAGTTTCAGTGAAGGAATGGAAATGGACGAGATGCACAAATTTCCCTGAGTTTAAAATTATAAAGCATCTGATCCTCAAATCAAAGAACTGATGAGATTTATGGAAATTCAATTAATCTGATATAGCACTTTTCTTAGATTCTAATTATTAAGTTCAGTTACACATTCATAAAGTTTATAATTAACATAATTAAACACCTAATGCTTCTTGGATATAGTGTCTGAGTCCAAACACCAAGCTTTTAAATTGTCCACACCCATGGGATTTTAAAAGTATGTATGGATAAAGCTAAAAGTCTGTATACCAGAATTGTGAATGGTACTGTGCAATCTTGAATGGCACTGAAATAGCTAGTTGTATAAGAAACTAGGTGTTTTTTAATATGAAGGTTCATTTACATCCAGTCACCTGATAGATAAGAGTAATATGCCACAATGAACTACATTTATTTCATTTAATATATGTATATTGCAACGAAGTATGTATAGTATATATTGCATTATGTATTATACATATGACATGCATATAATGAAATAATATAATAAAATCACTGAAATGATATGTGAAATAATGTAATGTGAAATAATATAATAAAATCACTTCCTTTCACATTACACCCTTCTACATGATTGAAGCTTACGGTCATCCACACGTGTTCTTCTGTTTCCTTAGTCTTCTCATTCCCAGTCACTTCTCTTCATAGATGTTTTCCTTCAGGGTGATGGGCTTTCATCTTTGACCCTTGATGGCTCTGATCTGCCCTCTAATGTTTCATTAGTATTGCTCTTACAAATGCTTAGAAGTTAGGAAGGTAAAGTGATTTTATGGTTCTTTAAACATCTAAATTTTCTATTACATGAGTAAATACTGAAAATACTTAACATTCTTTTAGTGACAATTTTTAATAAATCATTTAATTCTTATAAACATACTTAGACAATATATTAGGCTTAAAATACATGAAATTTATTCAGTTTTGTGCTTCGTATTCAGAAATTCATACCATTTTTATAGCTGTCACTACCTGCTTCTCACATTTGGATACCAACATTTGTAAATTATTAGATACCACTTTCGTAGTTCATGGAAGTCTTGCTCTAGTAAGATAATCTTGCAAAAGCTAGATAATTAAAAACAAAACAAAACAAACAAACAAAAAAACCCAGTTCCGTCCTGGCAGAAGAGAGGCGGCCCCGCGAAAGCAGCGCGCTAAGCGTGCAACACGGCGAGGAACCAGGCCGAGGGGCCCCGTCCAACCTTGCAGCTCCCCGCGGTCCCGGGGTGCTGTGGTGCTGTGGCAGAGCAGGTGCACCGAACCCCACTGGCCAGGAGACCGAGGTGCTGCCCGTGCTTCCTGTCTCCCACATTTACCAGAGCAGACCCAGAACCCAAGCACGCCAAGCCTCCGGGAAGAAGGAATCAAAATTTAAGGTCGCCACTGATACAAAGCTAGGTTTACCTACTTTGATCTCTAGTGACACTCAATTTTCAGGTGAAATCGGGTGTGCCTCCCCTATGCCATTCCCACTCCAGAGTTCTATGGGAAAGAGTCAGGCCATAGACTGAAATATTGTCAGAGTACTTTTAATCTTAATGTTTTATGTACGTAGTGCATTGCACCAAGATTTGTTTCCTACATTAGTTCGTTCATGGGTGTGTTCATTTTATAAAACTATGAATCAAATTCCTTGAAATATTAATGGTGCAAAAGTTAATGTGTATTCATGGTGGTTACATATATAAGGGACTGTCAGATCCCAATCTCAATTATGTGTACTTACTGAAAACACATTCACAAATGAGCAGAACGCAAGATCATACATCCTATTAATTTTAATGTTCCCAAGATGAGTCAGAATTTTTAAAGAAAATAGCTCATTTTCTTGGATCCTTAGCTCTGGAAGTTGTTTTAAATTAGTGAAATTGGTTGTCCTGAAATGTTTAAGTTGATAGAGTTTTCTTTCTACTTCTGAGGATTCTTCCAGTGATTAAAGAGGTTTTAAAATTTATTTTATTATTAAATAGAATTTTTCTCAATAACTTTTAATAATTTTAATTGAATATGCATGCATTGCCTTACATTAGTCAGTCCAAAATTATGCATAAACCATTACAGATTGAATTTCATTAGTGTTCTAATTTCTCTATGAGCTGATATGTTATTTTCCCACTGCTCAAATCTAAAATATTATATGACAATAAATATTTAAGAGGATGAATTCCATCACAACTTTGGTTAATACAATTTATCACAGCTAAAGAAAAATATTATAATTAAAGATGTAGTAAAGTGTCATTTCATCAAATTCTAGAATATTAAACATTCACAAATGCACCCCACAGTTAAATAAAATATTCTAATATGATAGAACACAAACTTCTGAAACTTATTCTCCAGAGAATTTCATAACCACAAATACTTAATTTTGTCCTCACAGTTACATTCGGATATACATGATTCTGCAAATATATCTATTTTGATGAAAGAATTGTGATGTGACTTAGCATGACATTTTGTTGGTATCCTTTTGCTCACAAGATAACATGATAAAAAATAACTTCTTATATGTAGTATATGTAGATATATATCCTAAGCCTCAAATTGTTTCCAAAATGTATAACAATTGGGACATGTTTCCACTCAGTAATAGTCACCTCTATTTGTTGATATTGAGCACTTGCAATGTAGCTAATCTAAGTATAAAATGCATACCAGATGGAAAAGTCTTTGTAACCCCTCTCCAAAATGCTAACTAGCTCAGTAATAATTGTTACATTTATTTCATGTTGAAAGGATAATATTTTGATTATAATGAGTTAAATCTACCCTTCTGGTGAATTTTACCTGTTTCTTTTTCCTTTCTACTCTGGCTCCTAGAAAACTTAGGTACACGTGTGGTTCCCATTACGTTTCTATTGAATACTATTGGTCTAAGAGAAAATGATAATAATCCAGTAAGTAAAAAACAAATATGGAATGTACTATACATAGAAAAAGTATTCTGAATCTAATCATCAGAGAGCCATCACTGAGTATGTAACAGGGCGAGTGATGGCCACCCAGAGACATCAAAATCTACTCCCTAGGATTTGTTAATATCCCTTTTTTTTAAAGGGTGGATGGGGTCTCTAAGAGATGTGACCAAATAAAGGATTTTGAGTTGAGGGTGCCCAACATTTTCGGGTAGGCCCCAGTACTATTACAAGGATTCCTACATGAGAAAGGAAAGGCTGTTGAACAGTGTGAAGGCGGGGCCAGGGATTTAGCTCAGCAGCCTAAGTGCCTGCCTGGCAAGCACGAGGTCGTGAGTTCGACACCAAAATAATAATAATAATAATAAATAAAATAGTGTGAAGAGGGCTAGGCAGTATGGCCCTAGAGGCAGGGGCTGGAGTGATGGGCATGAGACAAGAGATGCCCACAGCATCCAGATGCTGAGAGGGGCAAAGGACGCCTTCTCTAAAGCCTCCAGAAGGATCTGAGTCCTGCCAACACCTTGGTTTTCACATCCGCTTTCTAGAACTGTAAAGGAAGGAACTTCTGTTGTTTTCAGCAACCTAGTTTATGGTAATGTATAATTGCAGTCTTGGGAAACTGACACAAAGCGTGGTGGGCGGAGGCATGGCTTGGAAGGGCATTGTCAGAGAAAGTGCCTCTGAGAAATTCACATTTAATGCAGACTTAGAGAATAAAAAGAAGTGAATCATTTGAAGAGCCTAGAGATGGCAATCTGTTCATAGGGGAAAGACATGGGAAGGCTGTGAGATGGTAAAATGCTTCTCTTTTAAGAACAGAATGCCAGTGGGTCTGACACGTGCTGACCAAGGAGGAAGGCGAATCAGCAGCAAAACTGAGAAACTAGCCAGAGGAGTGAGGCAGAACCCAGGTTGCTGCGAAGAGGAGTGTGAGCTTTGTTTTGAGTACATTGAACTTTTCTAAGCAGGGGAATAACATGGTTAGATTTGTGTCTCTAGAGAAACACTTCAGTGGCTGATTGGCAAAGACTACATTGGAGGAGGTAAGTATAGAAGAGGAAAAACCAATTCGGATGTTATTACTGCAAACCTGAAAAGCACATGCACGTAGTCTAACAAGGTGGTGGCAATAGAGATGGTAAAAAGCGGAAGACTAGGAGCTGGATCTTGAAGACTGACTGTGAAGATATTGTATGAGGTGAGTGTCGTTAGTGAGAGCACGCAGAATGAAATAAAATTCCTGGGCTTTGGATTTGAGCAACTAAACGGATTATTGAGGTGGGGAGCCCTAGAGGAGCAGTCTCACAAAAACTTAGGAGTTCAGTTGCAATAATATTAATTGCTAAAATGCTCAATGCTTATTCAAATATATATCAAGCAGAGACATGAGTTTTGAGGTTCAAGGAAAATGCTTATGTCAAGTGTGTGAAGTTAGAAGTCATCGATATGTAGTGGCATGGAAATTCGTATAATATTCTCTCAAGAGAGATTATAAAATCATAAGATATGGAGCACTAAGAAACTCCAAAATGTAGAGATCAAGCAGGAAGGTAAATACTAAGGGAGGGCTCTGGGCAGGAAGAGCTACAACGGGAGATTACAAATCAAGATAATTCTTCATTACAGAAACCAAAAGAGAAGACTATTTTGAGAAGAAGAAAGCATCTGCGATAAAAACTAATGCCAAAAGGCTAAATAGAAATATTGAGGGGAAAAAAATCACCACCGGATTTAGCACAATGCAGGCCAGTGTAGATTTGATCAAGGTTGGATTTCATAAGCAGAAGGCAGCATGGGTTGAAAAGTGCAATGATTGATTTTAGTATATGATGTGATGTGAAAATCTGATTTTAGTGCTTTCTATGTGATTAATTGAATTTAAAACAAGTAAAACTAAGGAATATATTTTATATTATGTGGAAAAATTGTTTTCATTGTAAGAATATTATAATTGCAAAATGTGATTTGGTAATTAACTCTTGAGAACGAAGCAAAAAGATGGGATTGAATAGCAGCATATAAGTACCTCCAACAAAATTCGTACTGTTCTTGCCACTGTGTAGGCTACAGTTTCCTAATTTACATTAAAGTCATAAATATGTATGTATATATATTTTTTGTTTGTTTGTTTACTAGCAAAATATGTCTGATGTAACTACTTTGGAACTCCAGGATCTGTGGAATGGCTGCAACCTCCAGGGAAGGGATGTTAATTGTAGTTAATTTTGGTCAGTGTTAGGTCTCCCCCCAACAGTGACTGCCCATCCCTCACCCAGTCTCATAGGCACGCACATGGTCTTAGAGTAACTTGCACACAGCTTGCAGGAGCAAGATGGGAAATAAGACCCTGATCCTCTAGGTATCAGTCATCTGTGATTTGGTAGCTGGTCACTACCTCTGATGGTGGAGATGCAGACACAGACAGAAAGTAGCCCTCTTCCATTGTTAAGATCCTTTCCCCCTCAGACTGAAGCCACTTCTAGCAGAATTAAAGTGATGACATTTTCTCCACTCTTTACTTTTCTGTTTTCCCCCTTTTGGGAGTCAAAAGCAACTGTGTATATGGAGAAAATTTAAAAGTCACTGTGCAAGCCCAAACAAAGAATTTTGCTTTTTTCCAAGAAAGGAAAGCTGAGAAAGAACATTATAACCAGACCTGCCCTGTGAAAACCTCTGAAAACAGTGTTGCTGGTTGAGATGAAATGATACACACACAATGAAATAAGCATCTCAATAAACTTAAAACATGGGCAATTACAAAAACTAGCATTATCATAACAATATTTTGAAAAGCCACTTTTTGTTTTCTACATGATTTTAAGACTAGTATTTTTGAAGCATTAATTAAAGCAAAAGCAGCAAACAGCAAGCAACAAAGTAATAAAATAAATCATTTGTGATAAAGACCAGATGGCAGACCTACTAGTGAACTAGTTTGAAGCAAATACCCTAAAGATCTTCAAGAACTAAAACAAAATGTGGAAAAAGTCAAGAAAATGATGTATAAGCAAAAATAGGAATATCAATAGAGACAAAATCAAAGAAGAAATCAAAACAAAAAAAATGTAGAGTTGTAATGATTAATTTAAAAAATGTAATGACTAAAAAGAAAACATCTTGGCAGAATTCAATGGCAAGTTTGAGCAGGCAGAAGAAAGAAAAATGAACTGGAAGACAGATTATTGAGTTTGAAAAACAGGAAAAAAAGATTAAATAAATATACGTGTATCCCCAAAATCTAACACTATATATAAAATTTACTCAAATGAATCAAAGTTAAAACTCTAAAGTTCTTAGAAGAAAACAGAGCAAAAAATTAGCAACATTGAGTTTGATGACAAATTCTTGCATACAATACCAAAGGCACAAGCAACAGAAGAAAAATGGACAAATTAAACTTTATGAACATTAAAAAAATTATATGTTAAAGCACACTATCAGCATAGTAAAAAGTTGACATATGGAATGGGAGAAAATACTTGCAAATCATATATAGGGCATTAATATCCAGATTATATAGAGAACTCTTTACAACAAAAAAAGCAAGGAATCCAATACCAAATGGGTAAAGGGCATGAATACATGAAGACACAAAAATGGTCAATCCACACATGAAAAGATGCTCAGTATCACTAATATAATCATTAAGATAACCCAAATGAAAATTACAGTGAGATACCACTTCATACTCACTAGGATAATTAGAGAAAGAGACAGAGAGAGAGATGGAGAGACAGAGATGGAGAAAGATAGAGAGACAGAGAGAGAGAAATGTTGGCAAGGTCATGGGGAAAAGGAACCCTTGTGTAATGTTGATGGAAATTAAAATGGTACAGCTGCTGTGGAAACAATATGATAGTTCCTCAAAAATCTTAAAACAGCACTTCTACATGAGCATACACCAAAGAACTGAAAAGCTGGTACATATATGTTCATATTCTATCACTTGCAATAACTAAAATATGAAAGCAAATCAGGAGTCCATCACCAGATAAGCAGATAAGCAAAGTATGATATATAAAGACAGTGGAATATTATTCAGCCTTCGAGGAACAATAAATCTTGCAATTTTAGACAGTATGGAATAACATTGAGGTCATTATCCTACAGGCAATAATCCAGACAAGTAAAGATAAATACTGTAGGATTCTACTTATGTGAGGTACCTACCATAGTTAAAATCATGGAGACAGAAATTAAAGTGATAGTTAGCAGGGGGTATGTACAGCAGGGAAAAGGAATAATTGCTTTATAGGTACAGGATTTCAGCTTCACAAGACAAAAAGTGCTCTGGAGATGGATAATGGGGATGATTTTACGACAATATGAATTTACCTAATAGAACATAATTGTACTTTTAGCAGAGAGACCAATCTTTTGCAAATGAAAAGGGGACTAAGAGATAGAGAGATGGGGGTGGGAGGGGAGGAAAAGAGAAAGTAAAAAGAATTAAGATGCGTCATGTACTTGTACCAGCTCCCCATGATGAATGTTATCATTATGCACTAGAAATATGTACTAACAGAAATTTTAAAATAAATCATAAAAAAGAAATATTACATCATGTGCATTATGCTACAATGAAAAATTGTTTAATTATTTGAGAACTTAAAAGCAAGGATGGAAAATTTGCAATGCATTTTAATAACATATAATTTTTAGCTAGGTGCAGTGATGTGTGCTTGTAATCCCAGTACCAGAATAGGCTGTGGGAATATTGCAGGTTTGAGTCCCAAATGTGCAACTTGGTGAGACCCCCCTCCCACTTTTTTTTGAGACAGAATCTCACTATGTAATGCAGGCTGGCCGTGAACTCACTTATGTAGCCCAGGCTGGCCTCAAATTTATGATGATCCTGCTTTCCCAGCCTCCCAAGTGCTCAAATTACAGGTGTGCACCAGCACAACTGGCTGAGACTGTTTAAAAAAAAAAAGTACCTCAATAGGATATAGCTCAGTGGTAGATGATCACTGAGTTCAATGCCTAGTACCACTAAAACATTATATATATGTAATATATGTGTGATTATATATGTTTATATATTTACATATAGATAGGTATAGATATAGCTGTAGCTATAGGTATAGATAAAGATATATATCATCTCAGATCACAAATGTTTCTGTTTGTGAACAATTTGGTTCATGAACAGAAGCATTTGGTAAAATTTTATTTCCCATTCGCTAACTCCATTTTGGGTCACAAATACAACTGTGATCACCTTTCCCACACAAACATGCAAGTGGCTATCACCCCCAGAATTGTGGAACTAATTAAATTTACTAACCAGTATACATATAGCCCCACA
The DNA here is from genome assembly GCA_004363535.1 of Dasyprocta punctata. Taxonomy (NCBI): domain Eukaryota; kingdom Metazoa; phylum Chordata; class Mammalia; order Rodentia; family Dasyproctidae; genus Dasyprocta; species Dasyprocta punctata. The sequence continues at coordinate 26,673 of RJWM01020951.1, forward strand.
CACACTTTAGTTCCCGTCCCTCTGTTTGCCTTGCTTGATGGATTCCTTCTGTTGGGGTTCATGGAGCTATAGTCCTTATTATCTCTTTCTAGAATGTCCTTCAGAACATTTTGCAGAGCTGCTTTGGTGGTTATAAATTTCCTCAGCTGCTCTTTGTCATGGAAGTATCTTATTTCTCCATCAGTTTTGAGATAGTTTTGCGGGGTACATCAATCTGGATTGAAAGTTGTTTTCTTTTAGACCTTGGAATACTTCACTCCAATTGTGGTATTTCCTGCTTTTTCATTGACTCCAATCAATCTTAGGTTATTCTTCTTTGCCTCATCTAGCAGCTTCTGGATTGATTTTTCATAGTCCCTTGATATTCTTGAGAAATCTTTCTTTTCCTGGTCTCTAACTGCAAGCCTGTCTTCAATATCTGAGATCCTACCCTCACATTGGCCTAATCTAGTTCAGGTACTTTCAATGGAATTTTTATTCTCTTGGATATCTGCTTGAATCTTCTCTGTGGATTCCATTTCTTTCCCATGCTGAGCTTCCATAATTTTCTTAAGCTCATCTATTTTTTTTTTTTTGTCTGTATTAGCATTCACTAAACAAGGTTCTTAGTTTGGGTATCATCTCTATAGTTATCTGAGAGATTATGTCTGATTTCATTTGTTCCAGAGCCTCATTCAGTTGCTTTGTTGTTACCACTTCAGAGGCCTGGTCGGAGGTTTTCTGACTGTCTCACCTCATTGCCCCCTGGATTTGCCTTTTTTGAACTTGATGTCTGTGGTTGCATATTGTTTAAGTGTCTTCTCACTTTCTTCTTTCTTTCTTTCTTTAAGTTTAATTCCTGGGGTAATGCTTGTAAATTGCCTATGGTGGGTTGCTTTATTGCTAGTATTTAGGTGATGACTACATCTTTGAGGTATCTTCCAGGTATAGCTGGTTTTTGGATTTTCAGTCTGTTGGAAGATCTTACCTCTTCAGTTTGTTTGAGGATGGGAAATGTTCATTTGGCCCAGCCCCTCATTCTTTGGCCCTGTGCCACAGTATTTTCTGTGACCCTTAGTCAATCTCAGTCATGGAATACCAGAACCAACAGCCGTTTAGAACAATTACGTTAATTTTGGCTATAGTGGTACCAATAGCGTCAGACACAGCCTAGTAAATGACAGGCTGAGATAACGCTTAATTTTCCACTTTTAACTGTATAAACTAGATTTGTAGTTATATAACAAAATCTAAAACAAACCAGAAAATTATATGCACTATACAATGATATGTCAATTGATACATCAGTTTTGCTCTCAGGAGTTAAAATTTAATATCGTTTAAGGAGAATTGGAAGAAGAGGAAGAGATTAGAAGTAAGGTTGGAGGTCCAAGGGGGATCACACTCACTTTGGGAAACTGGTGTAGAAGACTGGAAGGAAAGGGTGAAGGAAGAGATATAAAGAACAGAACAGAGCCACCAGGAGGCTAGAAACTGTGTTTACACTTATACAAAAGTAAGATCAAACAATGAAGGAGAAAGAAAGAAAAAAGAAAAGAAAAGAAAAGAGATCTCAATCTCTTATTTGAAATTGTACTTCAAAGTCACAGTAATAAAATCAGCAAGGTAGTGTCAAAAAAAAATAGACCAGAGGATCAATGGAACAGATTAGAAGATGCAAATACAACTACAAAGACACCCAGCCACCCTACATTTGACAAGGGGCTAAATGGTGCTGGAAAAATTGACTTTCCACGTGCTGAAGAATGAAACTAGACCCATGTCTATCACCATGCACTGCACTAAAGTCAAAATGGATCAAAGATCTAAATATTAAAATAGAAACACTAAATCTACTGGAAGACAAGATAGGTAGAAATCTTGAAGACATAGGGGTAGGCAAAGAGTTCATGAGCAAAACACAAACCGCATGGGAAGTACTTCAAAGAATCAACAACTGGGATCTCATCTTATTAAAAAGTTTTTGCACTTCAAAAGAAATCACCAATGAAGTGAAAAGAAAGAATGGGAAGAATTTTAGCCAACTGTCCCTCAGACAAAGGACTTATATCCAGAACATATAAAGCATTGAAAAACATCAGCCCCACCAAATTCAAAGACCCAATCCAAAAATGTGTACCTCAGATGAACATGTACTTCTCAGATGAAGAAATACGAATGACAAATAAATACGTGAAGAAATACTCAACATCATTGGTCATTTGAGAAGTGCAAATTAAAACAACACTGAGATTCCATCTCACTCCAGAAGGAAGGGCTGCCATCAAGAAATCAACTGATAACAAACATTGGTGGGGCTGTGGGGAAAAAAGAACACTTCTCCACTGTTGGTGGGATTGGTGCAGCCACTGTGGAAATCAGTGTGGACATTCCTCAAAAAACTAGGATTGGAAGTCCCATTCAATCCAATTATTCCCCTTCTGGGTATTTTCCCAGAAAAATTGAAAATGCCATGTCACATTGCTATATGTGCACCCATGTTCATAGCAGCACAATTTGTAATAGCTAAATCTTGAAAACAACCAAAATGCCTATCAATTGCAGAATGGATAAAAAAGATGTGGTATTTTTATACAATGGAATATTACTCAGTTATAAAAATGGATGATCTTGAGGCTCTTATAGGTAAATGGAGGCAACTTGAGACTATACTCATAAGTGAAATAAATCAGACTCACATTTGTAAATATTGTATTGTCTCCCTAGTGTAAAAAATAAATAACAATAATAAAAAACTGAAAGAGTAATAAGATCCAAAATGTAAAATAGATATTGTAATAATGAAAGGGAAAGAAAGTGCACAAAATTAAAGAACAACTGGGATGGGGAAAGGAGAAATGGAAGAAAGGAAAAGATTATATGTATGTAGGTATACACATATAACTATGTATGTATAAGTGTGCAACATAGATAACCATACTACTAATTCTGTTAGTTCATCAAAAAGAATAGTTTGTGTTGTCATTATTTGATTGATCATTTTTTATGCTTAGATGTTGTAACTTGAACAACTACTTCTAAGGTAACAATATGCAATATGTTAACTAGTGTTGATTTTTTACTGTTTTTTTTAATTCTGTATTATTTCTACCCTTTTTTATGTTTTGCTTTTTAAAATAAAAAAAGAAAAGAAAAAGAAAGCGAAAACTAAAATTCAAAGACAAATGTGAGAGAGAGGAAGGAGAAGATAGAAGTCTGCTTCCAGGTTTGTCCAGGCTCGTCTCTGCTTTCCCTGGCAGACCACCCGCAGAGACAGAGTCTGGATCCGTGTTCATCAACCCCAGCAATCCAGCGATGGCTCTCTGGTGGCGCTCTCGGTGAGCCCGCACTTTCCGGTGGAGACCAGTCAGTCCCATTTGCTGTCTCCGAGCAGCTTCCACGGGCCTGAGCCCTGCTGGGAGCCGCTGGAGGGAGCCAGCCGCGGTTCTGAGCTCTGACCTCAGGCTGCCGGTCCCCAGGATGGCCCCAGACCAACTGTCTTCTCCCGCACTCACCGCCAGTCAGTGCAGCCCTCCGTGTGCGCTGCTCCCCTACACGGCCGCATCTCTCTGCAAAGGCTTCCGGGGTCCCCAGGCATCACCATCGCTGGGACCCTACGCCTGCAGGTTTGAGCCGCTCCTCACACAGTGAGCCCCGTCTCAGGGAGAAAGCACCACAGGCGGCCTCCTGTTTTGCCGCGGTCTAGCCAGGCTAGGTCCACAGAGTCCCCGAAGGTGGGCTGAGCGTCGGCGCATGGAGAACAGACACACAGACAGCTCAGAGACTGTGTGAATCTGCTTCGTTCATTGTAAGCTCAAACAGAATATTATATACTTTTTTCTGGCCAGGGTTGAAAGAAAATCAACAGGTGTTTCTATGATAACATGGTTTCTATAGTTACATGATTAGTTAGCATAGGCAAAAAGTTTATATCTAGTTAAAGACCTTGAAGCATGTTTTTACCACTAATAAGTGCTCCATAGTGGTATCCTATCTAAAAGCCTACAAAACGTAAGATTATACTCAGCCCTAATTTAGCCCTCCTATCTCCCTGTGATGTTCTTGCAGCTGCAAGGATGTGTTATCTACCTTGCCTCTATAGTAATATATCAGCCTCTCTGTAAGGAGGTTCCCAGACAGCTCCAGCCAGCTGGTCATTATTATTATCATCAAGGGCTCCCAAACTTCTGGTCTGACCTTGATCTCGTCAGTCCTACTCAAATGTCAGACCAATATACCATTAATTGTAAAAAAAAATTTCATTAACTATCCCTTTGTTCTTAGGGAGTTTCTATATTTTGATTACTAATTTGGTGCATAGGAAAGAAAATAAAAGAAATCCTTCAAATTGGATCAGAGCACAAGTTAACACTATAGTTCCCAAGAAATGTTAACCCATTCCCACAAAGCCAATTTTTATGCTGCGGCCTTTTCTTAGAAGACGTCCTCCTTGAAGATCTATCTTCTTCCATGTTTGGACCTTGTCAACAGAACATGGCTAGAGAAGGACGTGGCACTGTTTCACTGACGTTTCCCTCTTCACTCTCTCTGGGGGCTTCACTTCATGCTTCGGGTGCTTCCCAGGCCCAGGGCACCCACACTCCTCCTTCTTGTCTTCCTCACAATGTTATATTCCAGCATCTGGATGGCAACTCTCAGAGAGGCACTCTCTCCGCTGCTTACCATTCTGCCATCTTCCCAGACACCCCCTCCACACTGGTATATGTATGATTTTTAAATAATAGATCATGTAAAAAGTTACAAGACACTATCCCTTCAAACCTGACAGTCAAAACAAGTCAGGAAAACTACAAATTTATATTTTTCAAGGTTCATCAGAATGCTGAGGATGTAAAGAAACCCAAATAAATTAAATTCCAGTAAGCGAGGCATCCAGCTGGGAAAGAGCAGATCCATGGGTTCTTTAACCCTGGCAGGACAGCAGGAGCAAGGCAAACCTGCCAATAACAAAAATGAGGAGAAAGTAACCAAAGTTTGAGAGAACTTTTACCAGCAACTCCATGTGGGCTGGCATGAGGTTTATAATCTGAAGAATCCTGATCACAAGCAAGTCTTTTGCACCTGTCAGCTCTTCCCTATGGACATGTGGGGGTGCTGGTGCTCAGGGGAGGTCCAGAGAGCGCAGAGCTGCGCCGAACACGAAGAGCAGGTAGTGGCCCATTGACGCCCAAAGGCAAGGCAGGGGAAGCCAGAGAAATCCTCCCAAGTTCCCTGAGACCTTCACCAAGAGAAAGGACTGGGTGCTGAGTGCTGAGAGGACAGGCAAAACACCAGGAGAAACCGCTGGAATATTATGCTAAGTGAAAGAAGCCAGACTGACCACATCATACGCTGTGTGATTCCATTTAAATGAAATATCAAGAGTAGATGAATCTATAGCATCAGAGGCTGGAGGAAGGGTACAAATTGGGAAAACCAGATATTGGGTACAAGAGGTATTGCAAAGATCTTGAAGTCATATTTACACAAAACGGTTCACTAAACACCACTGAATTGTTTACTTTAGTGATCAAGTTTAGATTATATGAATTTTAGCTCAATGAAGCACTGTATTTAAGTAAATAGATAAAAGATAAATAAATAAATAAATAAAATCCCTAAGAGCATTTTTTTCATATCAAGGGACCTCCCTCCAAGATACCCTGGGCCTTGACAGGGTGCCCCAGCTGTCCTCTGGGAGTGAGGGCAAGACGGCTGGGTGCTGACAGGTCCCTGAGCCACAAAATGTTGGGGTAAGATAAGAGAGAAAAGAGGATGTCAACAATACTTAAAGCTGGCAACTGGGGTCTCTGGAGTTTCTTCAGCCCCTGCTGAGAGGCAGATCTTCCTTCCATCCTCAACACACGTGAAGCCAGGGGTGATCGTATATAGCTAAAGCCAGAACAAAGCCCTGGGCTAGCTCTACTACAGATTTTATCAATTTAATCCCACGTCCCAAAAGCTCACCGTGAGGCACAGCATCATTTTCATGACGATGGGTGTTATTGTTCTTTATATACACAGCCTACCATAAAATCGTAAAATCATGACACATACGACAAAATGTGACCCCTGATCGGGAAAGAGAAAAAAGTCAATAGAAACAAATCTGGAGAGAGCTAAGATATTGTATTTATCTCACAGGGGCTTTCAAATAATTAATGATGAATATATTAAAGATACCAGTATAGAATTTCAAAATGTATGTGAGCAGATGAAGAATGTAGCAAAAACAGAAATGAGAGTCAAGAATGGTCTTAAGTCCACTGTCTGTTGCTATAACAAAATACCTGAGGCAAGGCAATTATGAAGAATAGAAGTTTATTTGACCAATAGTTCTGTAGGCTGAGAAGCCCAAGAGTATGGTAGCAGCATCAGCTGGTCATTGGTGAGAGCCTCATGCTGCATCTTAACATAGCAGAAGGCGTTACATGGTGATAAATAACTAACATGGTAGCTCAGGTCTTCCCTCTTCTTATAAAGCCCCTCATGCCATTATTGAGGTCCCACTCCCATGATGTTGTCTAATTCTAATTGCTTCCCAATGTTCCTCTAAATGCCATTAATATAACAACTTGGGAATTAAATTGCCAACACATGAATTTTTGTAGGATGCATTCTAGTAAGAGCTAGTGGAAAAACTGGCAGGGACAGGCAATAAATTATGCTGACATAATGTGCTTACATTGTTCATGACCTTCAAAAGGTTCACCTTTAAATTATATTATCTCAGCCAGGCATGGTGGTGTATGCCTTTAATTCCAGCACTTGGGAGGCTGAGGCAGGAGGATCGTTGTGTTGTGAGTTTGAGATCAGCCTGGGTTGCAAAGTGAGTTCAAGGCCAGCCTGAACTGCATAGTGAGTCCCTGTCTCAAAAAAAAAATAGGGCTGGGGATTTAGCTCAGTGGCCTAAGCGCCTGCCTGGCAGGCGTGAGGTTGTGAGTTTGATCCCTGGTACCAAAAAAAAAAAAAAAATTATATTATCTCTAGATCAACCACTAAAAAGTGTACAAAAAGGTAAGTAATGAATCATCATAAGAAATTTTAAAAATGCTAAGGGCAGTGATTGGCTCAAAAGAAGCAGGAAAGAAAACAGTGAGGAATAAGGAACAGATGGGAGAAATAGAATAAAATACCAAGATGGTAGACAGCACTACAACTACATCAACGATAAGTGGCTAAGCATTCGGGTAGAAGCCAAACATTGTCAGGACGACTCTTTTTAAAGCACGAATTCAAATCTGCTATTTCAAAGAAATATAACTTAAATACAAAGACACAATTAGGTTGAAAGCAAAGGTTTGGCGTCTATTTACCATTATAAGGATTATATATTCAAATGGAAAGCACAGAAAATACAAACAGAAAAAATCCAAAAGGATTTTTATTTTTAAATCAATAGATAAGAGTATCATAATAGGTAACTAAAAAAAAAATAGGGACATTGTGTGCTCCCCCCATTCGGGACATAGAACTGAAAGAATGAATACCATGTTGTTTGTTTAAAAGTTCAAATAAACTTCTATTCTTCTAGGTTCTGTGCTGAGAAAATACTTGGTGGGAAGACTCACTAGCATTGTCACAATTACTATAATTACTATAGCATTCCAAATTTATGCATGTGTATTATATGCAGTTACTGCTCCACGTTCATGGGTTTTGCATCCATGAAGTTAACCCAAGCACAATTTTAAAATATTTGGGGAAAAATGGCATCTGTAGAAAACATGCGTTGATCTATTTTTCTTGCCACATTTTTCTAAACAGTATAGTATAACAGTTGGTCACACAACATTTATAAACAGAGATGACTGAAGCCAGGATGTGCATAGGATACATGCAAATGAAATACTAAGGGATTTGAGCATCCGTGTCCATGGGAACCCTAACGCCAATTGCCTGTGCATATAAAGAGACATATGTGTGTGCTTGCAGATATGTAATATGTACACATACACATACACATAGTTGTGCACACATGCATATGTATAATTCCTTCTCCATCACTGCCTGATAAAAAAGAGATGCTAAGAGATGCTAAGGGATTAAGAGTATTGGCAAAAGCCAATGCTGACTCACAAGACTTTCTGTTTGGGTTTCTGTAAAGAACAGATGAGTTTTAAGGTAAGACCCAAAGGAGGAAAAGATTCTTCCCACAGAAAGAGTTCCTAATTCCCTTTTAATTCCCACAGAATAAAGAGGATATAAGCACCCAAAAAGCTGATCCTGCAGAGATAGAAATATTCCCAAAGAAATCCCAGTACAAACTAGAGGTGCTCCGGGAAGGAGTGAGCTTCCCAAACACTCTGCGGAGACACCTCAGTGGAGCAGGGCTTTATGCAGACTGTAATCAACCAAGCCATCACACTCAATGGCCATGCTCCGAGTATATGTATGAACAGATAACAATATTCAACAGCAATGATCTAAAGGTGAAAAATAAGTGTCACAATATGGACCAGACCTATTAGAAAAAGGCAAAAATAAAATGAAGTATCCATACTGCAACAAAACATTCATTTTTCCATAGTTATTAGGATCATTACCTGTTATCTTAATACGGAAGGAGTAGTCAACAATACCAGAAACCACCACTAGTATACTTAATCATATATGTTTATCCATCAAGAACACACATCCAAACATACTCAAAAAACAACAGTTATTGTCAAAGAGAAGCTTCTGAGTGGCTTCGGACCCTGAGTCTCTGTCTGTCTGTCTGTCTGTCTCTCTCTCATACGTGCACTACACACATGTGGCCAAACCCATGAAAGGGAAAAAAATGACACGAATAACCATGTCCAAAAATGTTCAAAGCCTTGTTCTATAACTGATAAATCACATATGAAAACACCTCACAAACGGAGTAAAATTTGAAACCTAATCGCATCATAATCCCCTAGATGTTAGAGTATGCACACATTTACCTAAGTCACATTTTATCCCTTTATAGGGCAAGATTCTACTTCTCAACCCTGAGTTACATGAATCAGTACCATCCCCTCCCATCTCTGTTGTACTCCTCACCACAGAAAGAGTCATCCAGAGATTAGGGAACAAAAATGTCATTGTTGTAGGACTCTGGGCTTAAAAGCCCACAAGGATGTATAAAGATGACATAGAGACACTTAATGGGACTGCAAAAGAGCAGGTGGTCACTTGTCCCTGAAGCCCTTCGCCAACAGATCCATTTTGAAAGAACAGACTTTGATAGAAACTAATGGGCAGGCATGTAAAAGAGAGAAAGAAAACAGCTTTAGAAAAGACGTGAGCATACAGAACGCAGGCCAACCTTTCTAAGACACACGCCTGAATCGGAGGTGAGCAACTCTTCCCCAAATGAACTTGAACTTGTTCAAGTCTTGAATCTGAACCCTGGCCCTGGAAATTTCAGAAGCACTCACTGATTTTTAGTGCTTTCACTTGAGGCCAGAAATGAA